>JAMXBB010000006.1:10218080-10461721 GCA_024138015.1 Lumnitzera littorea | reverse complement strand
TATATATATATATATATATATATATATATATATATATATTTTCTTACTTTCTTAAGTAAATGATTTATTTAAATTATAAACTATTTACTTCAAAGCGGGTTAGTCGTAGACGCCTTGTATAGATCAGGTCTAAAATAACAATTATAAAGCCAACTTCTATCTTAGAATGATTTACACGGCAAGGTTGTTACAGCTCTACCGTTTTGAGGCGTGATACAAAGCAAAAGAAAGAAAAGCACTAAACTTCCTTGACTAGGACACTACTCTAATGCTTACTACAGCTACATACAACTTCTCTAACACTTCTTAAGCTTCTACCCACTAACTTCACATACAACACACTATAGCAAGTCATTCAACAACATAAAATACTAGAAACTAACTTAAACGTAGCTAAGCTCTAATACCAAGATAATACGAGACGCTAGGAAGGGAACACACGGCAACTGATATCATATGAACCAAGGGTAGGTCCGAACCTCAAGATGGCTTGAAAGATATATGATAATCAAAGGTTGAGTAAGGGGTCATCATGCACTAATGTAGGATATAGCGCACCAATATCTCACATAAGCTTGAGTCACACTTGATATGACGTACATTAGAGATCACTCGCCACTAATTCACACTTTAATGGCCTAGATAAGAGTAAGGGGAGTAAGTAGGGGAAACACTTAGTTCAAACGGGGGAAAGGTTTTATATTCAATATTCTTTGTGATGATTTCGGCTAATACATTTGTGGGGTATTTTTATGCCCTGATTAGAGTAAGTCTTATGATTCTTCTAATTACAAAATTAGATACATACTTGAAATGGAAAATGATTATAGATAAAGGATAAATTGGTGATAACAAAAAAAAAAAAGAACAATAAAAAGAATACCGTTCACTAAGACAGTATGGATGTCAAAGAAATAAAACATGCATCCACTTCTTAGTGTTGTGGTCCAAACAGTACTGTATGCTAAGCAAAGCTGATCAAGTTAGCTACTCGGTAGAGTAGGGTCAGGGAAATATTAGCTTAGCAAGTGTTCAACCTTCTGCTCAGCATTAGCTAGTCAACTTGAAAGTAAGGTAACTCAACCTCAGTTGTTTGTTAGCTCAACAACAAGTAGGTTCATTGTTCAGCCTTAGACTAATTTGACATCAAGAGATTGGTTCGCCAATAGGTTGATCGCCTTGGAAGGCTCTACAATGAGATAAAGAGAGATCGGAATGAAATAGCTCAACAAGTTAAGGTGGAGAAGGCGTTGCTCTTCAAGGTTTAACTCCCCTATGACAGCTCAACAGAACAAATTGGTGAGTCCTTGACCTCGAGAACAAGTGATCGATCCATGATCCTTATCAACAAGTTACAAACTTGCTACAATACAGGAGATAGCTGGGCGCTTAACTAACTACACTCATGAAAATAAAGGGAAGAATGTGTTGATAAGACGCAAAGGTGGAAAGTTAGTCAAGATGGGTGGAGGAGCCCTAGTTCAAGTAGCAGCAGCAGTAACACTGGATGGGATCGGAGGAAATCTTACAACTTTCACCAGTCTAGAAAGAATGGGTTAACCAATAGAGATAAGAAGCTCTCATTCTCATGCTTCCTGTATAGTAGTATGCATAAGGGAGTCGAATGTCCATACAGGGCTACACTTAATGCTATGGCATGGAAGGTAAATAGTGTATGCTAGCAAAATGAATTGATGTATGTCCAATTGAACATCAATGGCAAGAGCGTTAGTGCTATGATAGACTCTGCTACTACACATAACTTCATTGATTTACCTTAAGTAAAAAGATTGGGGCTAGTGCTTACTGAATACATTAGCCAGATTAAAGCTATTAACTCCAAGGCCCGTCCTGTTTAAGGAGTTGCATGAGGGGTAAAGGTGAAGATTAAGGATTGGAGTGGAAATCTTAACTTCATGGCTATCCTATTGGATAACTTCAGCATGGTCCTTCAAATAGATTTCTTGAGATAAGCCAGAGTTACTCCCATACTTGCAGCAGATTACTTCTTACTCGTGGGTGAAAGGCCATGCTGTGTAACAGTTCAGAAGAATAGGGTAATAACCATGGAAAAGAAGGAAAGAATATTAAGGCTATGATGCTATTAGCACTCCAACTAAAGAGAGGGCTTAAACATCAAGAGTCGACTTTCCTAACAGTCCTTACAAAGAAGGAGGAAGCAGGAAGCAGGAAAGACTAAGATCCCGAAGGTAATAGAGAGTGTCCTGAAGGATTACAACTCTATGATGCTTGACAAGCTCCCAAAGGAGTTACCTTATGGATGGTTTTCTAGAAGCTATAGGAGAATCGTTTGTATGTGAAGTGCAGGAAATATGCCTTTGCCTAGAAGCTCATCAACTTCTTGGGTCATATAGTTGAGGAAGGGCGAATCTGGATAGATATGGCTAAGGTGCAAGCAGTCAAGTTGCAGCCAGTGCCTAAGAGTGTGATAGAGTAGCAATCCTTCCTTGGGCTCACTAATTACTAGAGAAGATTTGTTAAGGGATATTCTCAACAAGTTGACCTCTCACAAATTTGCTAAAGAAAGATCGGACATGGTCATGAGATGAGAAATGTCAAGATGCCTTTGAAGAGTTAAAGCGTGTAGTGATGGAGGAGCCAATCCTTGCACTTCCAGACATCTCCAAACCTTTCGAAGTCCATACGAATGCCTCAGATTGCATTGGGTAAAGTGTTGATGCAAGAGGGTCATCTAGTAGCATATAAGAGTAAGAAGCTAAATCAAATAGAGTATAGGTACTTAGCCCAAGCAAAGGACTTACATGTAACCATTCATTGACTAAAGACCTGGAAACACTATTTGCTGGGATCAAAGTTTCTAGTGAAAATAGACAATTCTGTTGCCAGCCACATATTGGCTCAACCTACGCTCTCGACCAAGCAAGCTAGATGGTAAGAGTTTCCTTGTAGATTTTGATATGGAGATTAAGTATCATAGTGAACGGACTAATCAAGTTGCAAATGCTTTGAGTAGGCAAGCTTATTTAGCTTCCATAACACAGATTGTACACCAGTTGGCGAGTCAAATCTCAACTTCAATTCATGAGCATATCAAACAGCATATATGCCAAGACTTATTGGCTAAGAATCTCAAACAGTTGGTTGAGGAAGAGAATACTCATAGATTTTGGGAAGAAGGTGACCTCATCTACATAAAGGGGTATTAATTGTATGTCCCAAAGGCGGACAACTTGAGAAGGACTCTCATGAGAGAGTGCCATGATACTCTATAGGCTGAACACCCTGGCTGGTAGAGGACGGTAAGCTTATTGTATTAAGGCTATTATTTACTGGATATGAAGGAGGATATGATGAGCTATACAAGAACTTAGTTAACTTACTAACAAGACAAAGTTGAGAGATAAAAGACTATAGGGCTGTTAGAACCACTTCTAGTGCCACACCTGCTCGTAAGAGAGCATCTCCATGGACTTTATCACTTCCTTACCATAAGTAAGGAAGCATTCATCCATTTTTGTTGTTGTTGTTAACAAGTTCTCTAAGTATTCCACCTTTATTCATATCACGAAGAGTTCAAATGTAGAAGAGATGGCCTAGTTTTTCTTTAAGCATGTTGTGAAGTTCTAAGGAGTGCCCCAAAATATTATGAGCGATAGGGACATAAGATTCATAAGGAAGTTTTAGACAAAGTTGTTCCACCTCCTAGGTTCCGAGTTAAGCATGACCTGCAACTACCATCTATAGAGTGATGGACAAACAGAAAGATTCAACGATTTATTAGAGGAATACCTTCAACACTTTGTTAATGCTAACTAGAAGAATTAGGTCGACTTGTTAGATATCACCCAATTCTATTTCAACATCCAGTGAAGCTCTTCCTCCAATAAGAGCCCTATTGAAATCATTACAGATCAACAACCACTATTACCCCACATAGTGGCTACACCATATATTAAGAAATGCCCAAGAGCTTATCAGTTCAATAGAGATTAGAAGTAAAGTTCAAAAATAGCAAAGATGTATCTTAAAAGGACTTATAAGAGGATGAAAAAATGGGTAGATCAAAATCGCTGACCTAAAGGATACAATGTAAGGGATCAAGCCCTCATAAAGCTTCTTCTAGAATAGGTTAGATCATTATGGAACAAGGACAAAAGGTTGATCTAAAGGTACATTGATCCAATCCCTATCATCTCGAAGATTAAAAGAGTAGCCTATAAGGTCGTGCCTTCTACGTGGTTGAAGTTCCATTTGATTTTTCATGTCAATATCTTGAAGCCATACTATCTAGACATAAAAGACCCATCTTATAATGTGTCCAAGCAGTTACACATCAAGATCAAGTTCAACCTAAGTCTAGCCATTAAAGACATCCCTATAGAATGAAGAGTCAAAGATCCCACCATTGGAGAAGAACATACAGAGTATTGAGTAAAGTAAAGAGATCGAGGAGAAGAAGATACCAGTTAAGAGATTGAAGAAAACCTTAAGCCTTTATTTGAGAGAAAGTCAATCTTGCCAATCAAAAGACTTTTGCCGCAAAGTCTAAGCTCCAGTATATATTGCCAAGGACGTTAATAGAATTGAGTAGGAGAGGATGTCGAGGTCTTATTTTGATAACATACTTGTATTAGTAGAGGCTTATTCTTTTATATATATTGTAACATAGAGAAGAATTCTTTTTTTTTTTTTGCACTTGGGCTTTACTATTATTAGTACCTTTTCACTAAAAGAATTGTGTCATTTCATTAGTTTTAATATTTTTTTTCTATAAAGCCTTAAGATGCCCGTAAAGCTTTTTATAGGGGTGTAAGTACTTTCTTAGATTAAAGCTCTTACTCACAATTTTGGTTGATTATGACCAAAGGCATCCTATTATATACCTAGTGCACGCACATTAGAGTCTTGTAATACCATCGAAATTAATAAAAGTGGGTTATTCATTTTATGATTTTTACCCATGTTCATTATATTTATTATTTTCTTTTTATCTTATTCATATTGCTTACAGGTTTAGGTCTTATTAGCTAATGTTGCATGCAAGTTGGGTTTACTTATTACTATAGAAGCAAGACAGTAAATGTCACAATATCCATTTTATATGCTAGAGAAAACTCTAAACCATGATAGCAAGCACCCCAAATGACTATATATTTGTTAAGCACCAACCACGGCTTCAAAGAGGAGAATTGCTTATTTAAGAATTGTCTCTCTCTGCAACTTTTCCTGACAATATCAAGATTTCGAAGCAACAACCTTTCTATATATTCTTTTTAAATTTTTCTTTTTCTAAATTTTTATATAATAAAAAAAATTACTACTATAATAAATAAAATAACAAAAAAAAATTTCATACTTTAAGAATCTTTAAAAACATATATAAATATTGTATGCAAAGTAATGGTACATAGGAACCATGAAAATTTTTTTAAATTGATAGATAGCTTCTTTATAAAAGGAAAGTTGCTTCAAAAGGAAAGTTACTTAGAATACCAGGTTAAGTTGCTTAGAATGCCACACTATTTAAAGTGCCGGTATGATATTCTAAGGAAATCCTTTTTTTAAGTACCATACTCCAATGCTGGCTCTTACTAATAAGATTTTCATCTAGTACAACACTGTGCCATGATGATGACATTATGCCTATTTGCTCATTTATAATGTACAAGGTAAAACATGCCTGAATCCTGGGACGTATAACCAACTATCCTTAAAAAAAGGCACCTTTTACTGTTTCTTTGGAAGCATCACTTGGTAGTCATCCATTACACTCAATTATGCGATATGGATAAGTTCTGCTCTTTCCTTCCGGAACATCATCAACAAGAAACTCATTTACGACAATAGGAATAAAACAGAATATTATGGAGTTCTTGAATGTCCAACATAGTGATTTTCATCCAAAACAATAATTTTCCGTTGGACCTCCTAGAAATCGTCACTTACCGGCACTCTTGTTTACATGTAAAAATAGAGAACTTACTAGTGGGGAATTAGCACCTGTCTTCAGCATCTTGTGGTTACAGAGACAGAGGAGAATGACACAAGAGATAGGGGGGGGCACCAAGGAGATACCTTACTTCATTGCAGAGGAACTCTAAGACCATTTTGCTTTTGGAGAGAGACCAGGACAGGAATATTACCTAGACGTTGCAAAAGGCAAAATGTTGGACGCTGTTTCTCAGGAAAACATTGCTGCTCCAAATGTCAAAGATGTTGGAGGAAGTTTTGAGGTTGGTGCAGCGGCAACGGCTTCAACAGTCGCAGCATTTTTGGCTGCGGTTGTTTTCTTAGTTTGGAGGTCAGGTGTAAAAGCTAGAGCTGTCGTGGGATGGTCATGGTTGTTCTCCTGGACATGGCAGCAGAGAAAACTTCACTTTCTTCGTTCATGGACGGGCATTGCCTTTTTCCCTCTTCCGCTTTATTCCGCTCTTTGTAGAACGATCCACATGTATGAGGGGAGCAAAAGGAACTCACCCGGAACCACCATTGACATTGATACACCATTGAAAGAGATGGATGATACCACTTGCAACTACATTGTTTCGGGGTACTCCACTGAATTCTTTCTTTGTGATATTCCCTAAAGTATGTCATTGTTTTCGTTGCTCAAGGCAGTTACAGTTCATACATCACTTGCTCCTAATTTAAGAAAACTTTTAACTATCTTAGACATAGTGGACGGTGGACCTAATTGACTTTCCGCACAAGTGTAAATGACTTATATGTATTTATCCCATTTCTGTTTTTCCTTTTTTCCAGTCTTCAGGAGATGTAACATTGTCTTCTTTACTTCTTCCCCCTCATTTATCCAGGTCAACAAGGCCAGATTCGGGAGATGGAGTGGAATTAGGTGATTCTGATTTGAAGGTACTCATGTCTTTCATTAATGACAGTGCTTCCTGGCAACTGATGATGGAAAAATTGACGCCTACATTAACATACCAAGCTTGGTACAAAGATCCTCCAGTACGTTACATCCTCTCAGATTCCACCTTTCTTCGGTCTGATGATTTTGTAGTTGTTCAGTCTAACAGTATTTAAGTTCAGAGACATCTCAATTTAGTTCAATCTCAAGTTCAGATGTCCGCAAGCAATGATCGATATTTTATGTGGCATTTTAGACTTTATTCCTGGTTGTACATCACTTAACTCTTGAATCTCGCCTCTTGCTTTGATAGATTCAACAAGAAATTCTCTCTCTCTTTTTTTTTTTTTTTTTTTCCTTCCCTGTTAATTGACTATGTTACGTTCCCTTTCAATGCCGTGTTAATATTTTCAACAGAGCATGTTAACACTAGGCTTCCTGCAAATTTTCAGTTTGGCCCAACAATTTTCCGCACTAGGACAGTTTTCGAAAATGCATCTCCGGAGCTGATAAGAGACTTCTATTGGGATGATGAACTAAGAACCAAGTGGGATAACATGCTGATTCGCTTTAGAACTTTGCATGTCTGCCCACAGACAGGTACCATGGTCGTTCATTGGGTTAGAAAGGTATAAGCAATCATCAATCTTTTTTTCTTTAAATATCAGTATGCAAGTCCCAGACAACGCTAATGTTTTCTGAATGCAACAGCTTCCGATTATATTCAGCGAACGTGAATACATCATTGTACGTAGAATTTGGAGCTCTGGATCCCACTACTATTGCGTGACAAAGGTAAAAATGTCCAGGCAGTGTATGTTAGAGCTGATTTCCGGATGAGTATGAGTGCAACAGACCGGTTAGGAATTCGGGTTCGGCTGAAAAGCTAATTACTCACTGTACAAGGACTTGGAGCAAATCTACTCCAAGCCTACATATTTATGAGCATTGATTTTGAACAATTATGGCGCATTATGTCTTTTCTTTACTTCATGATAGCAAATTTAGCTTTGTATTAGAGAGGAAGGAAGAAAAACTCATTGCTGGTTACAATGTTATCATTCCAGGGCACAACTCATCCAGCCTCACCAAAGGGTAGAAGTCCGCGGAGAGTAGAAGTCTATTATTCCAGTTGGTGGATAAAACCAGGTACTGGAAGCGTTGAATTTTACCTCCACATACATTTTCCAAGGGAAACTAACACATTCTTTCGAGCTTCATCCAGTTGAGTCGAGGAACAATGCACAACCAGCAGCTACAGAGGTGCTCTTCTTTCACTATGAAGATATTGGTATACCCAAAGAGATCGTAAAGATGGGTGCTCGAGCTATAATGTGGAGCCTAGTGAAAAAGATGGATGCAGCAGTGCAATCGTACAATCTTTCAAGAGCCAACGCGACATCTCCTTCACGTTACGTGCTCTTGGCACGCATGACCACTGAGGTTAATCCATCCGCTCTAACAATTTCAGAGTCGTCAGAGGATGGTGTAGCTGATAGATTTACACAACAAAAGGAACAAAAGAAAAGGAATCCTTTGAAATGGTTAGTCGTAGGAGGAGTAGTAATTGCCTCAGCACTGACGATAAAGGCTACCGGCAGCGGAGTCACACTCTTTGTACTAAAACGGTTACAGTCGCTGCCATTCTGCCATAAGTGCGAACAAAGGAGAAGAAGGGAAAGGAAATGAATAGCATCTTACCACTCGGCACTCACAACCTTATAGGTTCCCATCAGGCAACTTATGTTATTTTGCAATCCGAGGTATAGGATATTCTGATTGAGTAGGTTGAAAATCGACACTGCAACGTAGGCAGGTTTTCACATTGTACGAGAAAAAAGTTACGTTTCATTGTAGTCACTAAAATATAGTGGCATTTCAACTCCATTAGGTTCTGCCATTCAATTACATATTATATATGTATATATATAATCTGGTGATTATGGCATAATCACTTGACTGGTCATATACTACCTGGAGCAAATGATATGTAATATGTTACTGAACTAAGCCATTAAAGGCTAATTATTTGAATTAGTGATGGAATCTAAATAGTTAAAGCTCGAATTAACACTATCTACAGAGTTTAAATGATGGTTTGAAGTGGGCTTCATAGGACTCACCAAGCCCAGGTAACTGTACTTCACAGTTTTCCCCTGTTGTGACCGGAATCCTGACTTGTTTCTTAAAACAATTGGTGTTATAGCTTAGAAGTGCAATTTATCTTATCCCTTAATAACCATTACACGGTTTTAGTGTTCCGTGCTCTCCCAGTTTCATCTCTCTTTTCACCTGTCATACTAGTACAAGAGCTTGCTAAGAATACATATTCCACATTTCCGCTCCTCCTATATTTATAATCATCCTCGTGTGAATATAGGGGATAAATTCACTCGAGGTGTCCATTGAACCTAGGGTACTCAGATGCACTAGGCAAGTGCATCAAACGGATTAAGGAAAGATTTGATCCGACTCAAATCCAATTCGATTATATGATGCCTGTCATCATATGCTAGAAGACAGCATCATGAATATGACACATTTTTAGCTATGCATTAAGCGCAGGCTAAAGAGTAAACTAAAGCGTAGACTAAACAAGTCTCAAGAACTCCACTCCCTCTTACCCCATTAGTCCTTTTAGCTCTTTGAAAAAAGGTTTTTCTCCCAAAGTGCCATGAACAAAATGTTATTTTCTGAACAATATTCCACCAAAGCCTTAAATAATTTCAAACATAAAACTTTTATATAATATGAACCTAGTTTACCCATGAGCTAATCAAAATTAAATGAATATCCAATAAAGAAACGAATTCCAATAGTTAACAAGTAAGTTTGCTATTTACCTGAAATCGATTAGAAACTAATCAGTTCTAGCAAGCTATTTGAAACGGAGCTTAAAACTTCATTCCTAATTCTATACATAACCATAACTTTGAATACCAAGTATGATTCAATTGCTAATCGACTTCAAATCAAATTTGATGAATACTAATTCAATTAACAGAAAATTAAGTTTTTTATTAATCAACCTAAATGAATTTCATCAAATTAAGCTGAACTAAAGTTCTGAAATTAAGAGTCAAGTGGCACTGGTGAGCTTACAGAGAAGTACCATGAAAATGAGAATGAGCAACTGTCACTTTTCAAAAGCATAAGATTGAAGGATTCCATAGTCAGATTCAATGATAGACATGCATCTGTTCTATAATTGGATCAATTACGAATTATCTAGGAGCAAGTTTCCTTCACACAGCAGCAAAAACTATGATCAATGATAAAAGAAATTTCGATCTATTAAAATCCATCTTTTCATACAAATAATCACAGAATCCAAAATGTCAACAGAGTCATTCCATAGAAATATCAAATCATAGCTCGAGTTTGTAAGCGTAAATCATTCATAATATGTATATCACAAACTAGTGTTCAACTAGATAGCAGCTGACACATTATTACTCATGATTTAATAAAGGTTTCCTCCCTATCAACCCAAATACCAAACACTCAATAACTAACTACTGCTAATATAAAGTACCACACTCACTAGAAGTATTATCATTACTTAACAGGAAATGCAACTTATGCTAAGAGCATAACAGCCCTGTTCTGCAGAACACTAACAGTAGAGGCACTTTCATATGCTTAATAGTCACCTCTAGGGTCCTCAATATGAGCAACAGGATAGTCCCTTCAAGGCTCTTGGAGCTAAGCACAGAGCATGATCTTTCGCTTGTCCTTCCATAAAGCTGTATCTTATCTGGATCAGTCCATTGAACATCCCGTGATTGAACAATATGTTCTGCTTGAAGGGAAAATGACAAATATATTCAGGCAGAGAAAAATTAAAGCTTGAAATTAAAAGTAAGAGGAATGGATTGAAACCTTGTCCAAAAAATCAGACACATTATCTTCTTTAGCACAAGGGCAACAGCCAGACACACGAGGGCTCGCGCACTGGTGCAGGGGTTTTGCCCTGTCCTCCAGCACCAGTCGATTGGTAAAATTCATTGATTGCTATTCAGAGTCATCATAATATTCACCATCATCAGAAAATTCATTGAGGGTATTGATATCAAGCTGGTAACGGAGAATCCCCCCAATGCCTCCAAAACCTCTGCAAAACTGGGATCCCTCCTGTGACTTATTAGTGACAAACTCAAGTGTGCAACCAAACCGCTTGTACTCATTTGCAAACCACTCCAGCAGGGGCATTTTCTCCTGAATATCCAGGTCACTTGAGCTGGCTTGGTCCCTAAAGTTATTCTGGTCAAGCTCTTGCTCCTTGTTCAAGTGCTTGATAATAACCTCACCAGTGGAAGGATTTTTCAGTGTGTGACGCATCACATCCAGATTCTCCCACACAATAAGAGTCTCAATAGCACCCATCTCCAAAACTTTTAGAGTATCATCAACACCAAAAACATACTTTCCAGTATCCTGACTGATCTCCTCAAAATACTTGCCTATCAAGCGCTTCTCCTGTATAAATTTCACATTAGCCAAAATTTCTGCTGAAAGCTCAATCGCCTGATTGAAACCATTCTCCCCACCATAAGAAACATCAACAACGTTCAGAATTTTGGCCTGAAGACGAGGATCAAACATGTCAGATTGACTCAACTCTGTTTTAAAGTCAGCTGATCCAGCTAAGATCAGTCCTGCGACATTAGGCTGGCTGGTAGATGGGTTGATATAAAACTGGGTGGCTAGCTCTGCTGTCTTCCTCACATAATTGTGACGCTTCTCCATCCGAAGGCGAGCAAAACGAAGAGCAGACTGACCACCTCTTCCATGTTTTTTTGGAAGGTCCACACTGAACTTATGAAGCACTTCTCGAGTATTACCACTCAGAGTACCAAAGAGTGTCCCATTACCATCCATAACAATAAAACCAAACTTGTCATCAGATTCCAAAAGCTCATTGAGGGCTTCAGTGTGGAACTTGTTATCACAAAGGTACAACGATGCATTGATGGGCCTGAAAGGCTCAAAATCAATGGTCACCTTCTTCTCCTTCCCATCTTCAGTGACAATTGTCCCGGTGTAAAGCACAAGTCCATTAGGAGGAACCTTGTTGTATAGCTTGAGCCTTTGCTGAGCAGAAGTAATTGCCGCAAGTACAGATTGCCGATTCACCCTACTCTTGATGTTTGATGCAGTTCCAAACTCATCCCCAAGCATCTTAGTAACACGAGAAATTTGATCACGAGGTGGCATGATGAGGGATATCATACTGGTTCCATTCCCTCTGGCAGCTTCCAGTGCTTTGATCAGCTTCTTGATCTTCCATATCTCAATATTCTTATCAGTCTCATGACCATCAGCCATTGCACTGTGTAAGGGATTAACAGATATCAACAGACCTGCAAGGATGGTATTCCCCAGAAGAATAACAGGATGAATCAAATCGGAGATCTTGACAATCTACTTAGTCAAAGCAATAACTAAAAGACAGCAAATTAATTTAACAGCTAGCCTTTTAAAGGAACCATAAGACAAAATAACTATCTCAATCTTTTTCCAATAAAATCTCCAATCAGCAGTGCCTCGCTCATGGCTTAACCAAACAACAAATTGTTAATAATCAATAAGACTAGAAATTGTTCAATTAACCAGTTGGCTTGGTGCAAAGTAACTACTAAGCCAACCATGACTTCTCCTCCTACCCCTCCTTCAATTATCCCATCTATCTCTTTCCTTGGTTGGAGTAGAACTTTGGTTTTCTTTAGCGAGGATTAGTCTTTACATGAATGACCGTCCTGATGCTGCCCAGACATGGCTTTAATAATTACAATGAGATGAAAAATATAAACAATGTTGGACACATAGCTTTACAGGTTAAGGAGGTTGTCCAACCAAAATTTCATATCAGATTTAGATTCAATTAACTTTTTACATCGATGAAAATTATGCTTCATGATTCATACAAATGGAAGACCTCATAGACAGGCCATAAAAAATAAGCAATTATTTCAACGCTGCTAATTATAAGCCTCACATATATGAAACCAAAAAGACTGCACGCCAAGTTTCCCCTAGTTTCTGTTTTGTAAAATGGATAAATTACATGTAAGATCAATTCCCTATATGATAGATCAACCTGCAAAACTTGTGTAGAAATTGCTCTTTATTGATTCAGTCCAGAGAAAACCCTGTGCCGCCATTCATGCGCATAAATTAAATTAGGCTGCTAAATTCAATTGGGCAGTTGAATTATTAGAATTTGAAGAGGTACAATAGGCTGACAGGACAGGCAAAATCATTGTTCCATGCCTCAAATCTTATATAACAATTATTCTATTCGTATCTTCTCCCATATAAATAAAGAACCTATAAGAGTATACCAAGTACGGTGTAGCAAATCAAAAATCAAAATAAACGCTATCAACAGAAAACAGTAAAGTGAAAACGATGATAAGCTACCAAACCCCGTGGTGATTACACATCACACAAGCTTGATCACTCATCTGGTATGTATATGAATATGTATGTATATATATATATTTATTTATATGTAACACAAACTTAACAAGAAAATAAAATTAAAATTCAAAGCTTTGTCATGTATCCATAAAAAATTACATCTACATAAACAACCCATTAAACCCAAAAAGAAAGGAGACCCGATTTGCTTGATAGATCTTATAAAACATATAATCACGCGATAATCTGGAAATCACCATACAATATGCAGAAGGGATCAAAATTTATAAGAAACAATCCAATAAAATGAATTAAAAACAAAACCTTACAAGAAAAAATAAAAATAAAAATCTAAGCACTACCAAAAAGCACATAAATTTCACGTCAACCGATTTAAACTATATGCATAACAAAAACACATAATCAATAAACAATCTGAAATCGCATACAATCAATACAAAGAAAATAAATAACACCCACAAAATTTTACTAACAATCAAAACCAAATCCAGATAATAACGAACCTGGGAAGTCGTGTGATTGTAGATCACGCCGTGGAAAAATCGGATGAAAGATTAGAGAGTGAGAAAGAGAGAGAGAATATATGTGGAATTGTAATTTTCCCTAATTTTTCAAGAGGAAAAGAGGATGGATTTAATATTTATAGAAGATATTTAGGGCTAAGAAGCAATGCCTAACCAGGGTTAAAACTGTCCTTGCAGTTAGGGGGAGTGTTTGATTTTGTGTTTGGTTGTGTATCAAGAATTCAAAACCGATTATCTCGTACCTGCGATCTAGTGACGACACGTGTATGTATTTTCTCCTTTATTTTATTATTGATTTTAATAATCCAAAACATCATTTTATCTATATTATTAAAGTCTTTAAAATTTTAACTAACCATCTTAATTAAAATTATTATTTATATTAAGGAAGTTCTACAGTCCCGTTCATGTTTTTGACGAGATCGGTTCCGTCTATTTTCTAACCATTAATCTACTGTTAAGTTAATCTAAATCATTAAAAATATAATCAGTTTAATAATTGAGATTTAATAAATATAAAATCACAAGTTAAATCAATAACGGTACCCATTCCGTTAAAAATATAAATAATACCATAGAAAAATCCTTTATATTAATATCAAATATTATTTAACAAAAAAAAAACAATACTAAAATAATATTATGGAATTATATATATTTTATATCATTATAAAATTATCTTTTTTTTACAATCTCCATACCTAATTTCTCTCTTCTACTTTGTAAAACTGTACTCTACCTTCTTCTTTCCATCTTTTTTCACTCTCTCACTTTCTTATTACTTTCCTTTCATAATTCCCAATAAAACCATTTTTTTTACAATTTTCATAATTTCTTTCATTTCTAGAATTTTTTAAAGAAATCATTATAAATTATATAAATACATTAAAAGTGAAATTCGTAATGGTAAATATAAAATATTTATTATAAATTTGAAATAAATGTATGTTTCTTTCTTATATTAGATGGAAAAAAAAAAACAAAAACTAATTTTCGTACAAGCAATGCAGGTACGTCGACAACTAATATGATAATAAGTCAGTTGCATTTCCCCTTTTTTTTTTTCAATTCACCATATTACAACTCGAAGAAAGAAGTTTTACCAATTCAATTACATTTACTTATTAGTTTTTTAAGACATTATAGTAAGATATACCGTAATTCATTAAAAAAAAAAGAATGTAATGATTGTGTTTGGCAATTATTTTAGTTAAAAATCAACAAAAACAAGTAAAAATAAAAAGAAATGGAAGGAGAATATAAAAAAATGGTTTCAATTTTGTATTTGCATATTTAAGAATGAAGTTGAAAGAAATGGAGGAAACATTTTCATTTCCAATAATTGGTTTCCACCACATAAAGAAGTGAAAGGAAATAAGTTGTTCAATTTACTACTCTACCATTATTTTTATTTAGTAAACACACATACATACACATATATAGTATGAGTGTTTTTATAACTTCAAATCAATTTCCATTCATTTCAACTTTGAGAGAAACATATTAGCTTTGAAAGTGAAAAACTTCATGCTAATTTGTATTCATTTCCATAGATATCCACATTTATCTTAAATTATGAAACACAAACTTTTCGCCCCCTTTTTCCATCCATTTCTCTTCATTTCATTTGATTTCTACCTAACAAACACAGTGTCAAGATTATTAACCCTTCTATTTAGCGTTACAAAAATCTTAAAATCCTAAATAAAATAAAATTTCTTAATTTAAACCTCAAATCAATACTTCTTTTTAATCGTCCACGTACCTTCACCTTACCATTATCATTATTATCGCCACTATCACCATCGTTATTGTTGTTAACATCACTATTACTACTACCACCATTGCTATTGTTGTTAGCAACATCACCATATTATTACCATCATACCACTAATGTTGCACATATTATTACCATAATACCACCTTCACCATCATTGTTGCCACCTCAAATACCCAAACAAGGGTTAAGTATACCACCTTGCCTTCAACTTCACATCAGGACAGTTATAATGGTCACAAGCTAAATAAATGAGGTTATAAAATTCGATCAACAACAAAGTCCTTATATTCTTGAAACATAATAGTTAGTATGACCCCACTTACTTATCAAACTTAGTAAACGTATCAATATATAACACGTACCTTTAGATTCACATCAGCTCCTCTCTATAAATAGCCTCAGCACTCTGATGGTAACTCATTTTCACTTCCTTGTGCTGACTAAGTACGTAAAGCTCTCTTACTCCCTTAATTACCTTTTAAACTATTACTAATTTAAGCATTAAAGCGATTAAGCTAGACAATACCTCGGTGCTGCTCACTATGCTTTTTTTTACAAGCTCATATACATTCCACACAAGGCCCAATCTTAATTAACTTTATAGGCTAAATCCTACCGACGATAATAGCTAAGAAAGGAATGACTGTAATGAAAATTAAATCTAAGACTTGCTTAACAATTTAGCTAAGTACGTTTTTATGATATAGCTTGCTTTCTAAATATTAAAACTAAACATATTAATTCTTTTTTTAAAAAAGAAAATTTAATAATTAATTTTTCTAGAAAAAGACGCCCATTTCCCCTTTTGAATCCATCCATGACTATCGCTTTTATAAGACCCACAATCAACTATCAAAAGTTTGGCTCGTAGAATTTAGGGCGATCGGTTAAAGGATCCGATTGAGCCTAAATTATCAAATAAAGCTTAAAATATTAGTAAAAATAATCCTATAAATTTGAATTTAAGAAAATAAGTAATAAAATAAAAGAATATAAAATTTTCAAATTTTAAATACATTACTCGTTATTTATCGAAAATGTATAAAGTATATTCCAATAATTAACGAATTATTAAAAATAAATTATATACACACTAAAAATCATAAAATAACCTAAATAATATTTAGGAATATTTATTTGTACTATATATGAATTTACATGTAGGTAAAAATACCCGTAATTACTTAAAATACACATAATGTGATAAATAATACTAAATAATTAAAGAAAATTCATAATTAATTAAGAAAAAATAAATAAAAAAAATAAGGAATGATCCATATTTGGGTCGTGGCAGCTAGGAAAAATAAGAAAAAAATTAGCTAATTAAATTAGAACAATACAAAAGATAAATTGGAAGAAAATAAAGTAATTATCTAATCAAATTAATGCACAATAATTTCCCTAAAACTCTATAAATATCCCAAATTTTTCAAAAGCTCATTTGATCAGTTTGAAACCTTAGAAAATTAAAGAGAGGCGAAATTGAGAGGAAATTAGGGTTTTATAAAATTTTAGCAAAAATTTGTGCAATTGGGGCTTCTAATGAGAACCCAGACCCGATGAGCAATTGGGAGTGGATGGCCACCACCACGACACGGTGGTGGCAGTGCCCAAGTAGGCCAACATATCGGTAGCCGGAGCCACCCAAATCGGTGAGTTCGATTTTTAATCCAATTTTATGTAATTTTATAAAAATAGTAAATATTCTTAGAAAATTATGAATTTTCTTATTCTGAAATATTTTAGTATGTAGTTTTTAGGAAAAATATTATTTTGATGAAAATATGTCCCGTGATATATAGTCCTTAAGAAATTATGCAAAACTGAATATGTTTCGATTTATAAATAAATAACCTTAAGAGTGTAGTTTTGAGCAGAAATTTTTTGTGTAGACTATTTAGGTAATATAGAATAGTGCCACAAAGCCCTTTTTCAAAAATGAATTTTTGAAAATTTTAGATAATTTTTAAGCCTTAAAATGAGGCATAAAACAGGTAATTTATGGTTAATTAAGTAATTAAATGGATAATTACTGATTTGATGTACAATTATATGTTTTAGGATGTTGAAATCTGATTAAGTATAATACTTGTAGCATTTAAGGTATTAGATGTAATTATTAGGGTAATTATGTAGTAAATAAGTAATATGAAAAAATAATACATTTTAAGTTAATTTGGTAATTTAGGATAATTAGGTTCAAATCTGATTTGAGATTAATTTAGATATTTTGAAATGTTAATTGATTTGAGAGAGGGTAATTAGAGCGATAGAAATATTAGATGTGTATTATGTATATAATAGATGATAATACATAATATGTAATTATTGGAAATATAATAAATAGAAGATATTAAGATAAAAATTGATATTAAATAAATAATAAGGGTATATAATAAATCTGATAGAAAACTTAAATTTATGAATTTATATGAAAAATGTAAAAATTTCTCATATTAGAAACAAATTTGGTACACTAATAAGGATTTAAGTATACCGGGTGGAATTAAATATTGACTAAGGATAATTATGGTATTTAGGATATTTATAAATAATGTGATTAATTTCACATTATGGGTTGAAACGTGTTTCTAGGGTTCGTATAAAACAGTACTTAGAAATTGAACTAAAACCTAATTTAAAAATCGATGCAGAAACTGAACTCAAACTTAGTCTCAAACCCAGAACAATTGTAAAAAATTTGAGAACCTAGATAATTAGACATATTAAACCCTAAGCTAAAGATAAGCTAAAGATAACAATAAGTGTTATAAGATAAAAACTAATCTATAACAGTTATATGAAAACTGAAACAACATTGGTATTATAGGGATAATCGGCAATAACCTGAGTGAATCGAACTTCCAATGAACAAGCGAAGAGTCCAAGTAAGTTGGAATTAATACAGTATTGTATTTTGGAGGCTTAAAAGTGTACTTGATTGTGCTTGTTCTAAGCTGATGATATGATTTTTGATTTACTGCTTGGTTTGTATTATGTGATTTATATAAAATTATTGATCACCCTAAACTGAACTTAACAAAAATATAACTTATAAACATAAATCGAACCTGCATAGCAACCCATTAGGGGAAACTTAGAACTTTCCAACCAAATACCAACCCCTTTGAAAGGGATAGCATTGGATAGCATAATAGGTTCCTTCTTCATCCTTAGTTAAACTAACCAACAGGTAAGGAGGTCACGGTAAGGGTGAAGTCAATGGTTCGAAAATAGTGACCGGAGGAGCGGTGTCTCCATTGCACATGCTTGTGTTTGGTTATGAGTTGTTGCATTAACGGCAACTCCTTAACCCGAATTAGAGCGGGCGCAATTTCTCTAATCTTACGACGGGCTGAATAACGTTATGTGATGGCATTTGTTTAAACATGCATTGCACTTAATACTTTAGTTGATAACCTTATTTGTGTTTGTGGTATAGTTTTAATTCTCCGTCCTAACTTACTGAACTGTGGTTACTCTCATCCCTATAGCCGTTATTACAGGTACTGGCGATGAAATGGCCTATAATCACCTTGACGCCAGTAACTGCGGGATCCTAGAGAGTGAGGATGTAAACAGAAGACGAAATTCATTCTCTAGTTAGATTTATTTTAAAGCTTTTAGCATTAGATTATAAATTACTTAATTAGATTGTGATTAGATTGCTAAATCTTATAAATACACTCAAATTAATTTAATGTGAATATTTATTTTTCTTAAATTCACAAGTAAACAATTTATTTAATTTATGAACTGTTTACTTCAAAGCGAGTTAATTGTAGACGCCTTGTGTAAATCAAGTCTAAGATAGCGGTTATAAGGTCAATTTCTATTATAAAATGGTTTGTACGACAGAGCTGTTACGACTCTACCACTTCGAGGCATAATAGCTTTTACATAATCACCACTAGATTATCATCATTACTACTGCCAATAAACCAATACAGATAATGATTACCAATTTCGGAGCTATGTTAGTAGTGCGAAGTCAACAATATAGGTGATATCATAGAGTTGTTGATAAAAAGTGATGGTGCAAAAGTGGTCTTAGTAATACCAATAGTGGTGAAAGGGGTCTACAATGAGAAAATGGAGTTAAAATAAATAGATATTAACATAAATATTATGATTGTATGCATTTTCTTATTATAGTGTAGTCCTTATGCATAACTAAATAAAAATAACACTAGAAAAAATCTAACAATGTATTTAACACACCGAACATATAACCTCAATTTGTATCGTGTTATCCTTATGTCTTAGACTATATTGGAGACTAACATTAACCAAAAAATTTACTCACGATATTTCTTGTTGTACCTTTTTACTTAGAAGCATATGTGTGCTCTTTATAATTTAAATAACGATCTAAAAAGACTACAAACTAAAGAACTTTTAATACTTTTACCTTGCTTTCTTCTCCACTTTTCTACTCTAAGTTCCTTCT
Organism: Lumnitzera littorea; assembly: GCA_024138015.1. Taxonomy (NCBI): domain Eukaryota; kingdom Viridiplantae; phylum Streptophyta; class Magnoliopsida; order Myrtales; family Combretaceae; genus Lumnitzera; species Lumnitzera littorea. The sequence continues at coordinate 10,441,670 of JAMXBB010000006.1, read as the reverse complement.
ATTCTGATATTTATTTAAATTCAATTTTTTATTTATTTATCACAATAATTATTTTCATCTCTTAATAATTCCAATACCTTACTATAACATGAAAATGACATGAAAGAAATAAGATTATAGAGAGAAACATGAAAATAACACAACACACTATATAAACAACACAATTATAGCACAAATACATGCAATCATGAAGTAAAATTAATTATTTATGATTTCTATTCGATTTCATGCATTTTTTGTATATAGACCCTATGAATTGTCGTCACTAACTTTTACATTATGCCCTTAGTAATTCTAATATATTTAACACCTACATTGCATGTGCACATATTAAAGTTATTTTACACACATATGCACATACACATGTCAAACACATACATACATATACACATGCTAATGGACTCGTATCCCTGATACATATACAAAAATTAATTTCAACGATAAAGTATAACTTAGAACATAATATAATTGTCGAGTCAAATAATAAATGAGACCAATTGTTTAAAAAAGGGAAAGGATAATGCATAATTAGTTTGAAAAACGAAAAAAAAATTGCAATAATATCGTTATACATTATAAATGCATGTTTTAAAAATAACTTAACACCATGTTAATCACATTTATACTACTTCATTGAAGAAATCGCCATTAGATGTACTTTACATAATCCATTAGTTAAATCTACAATTAATTTCTCATTAACATAATATTTAATAACTTTAATTCAAAACTTTGTCCATAGATATTTCTTATTTAAACTCATCTACCAAACCTATTTCAAATCATACAAATCTCCAAAATGATATAAGTTAAAAGCTTTGTCCAAATGAGCAAGTTGCCAATAATTTCAATGCTGTTACTAATTTCTTAGCCAATCAATAATCCAATTTAATCTCTATTCAGATATATTTTTGGTTTTATAAAGATTGTACAATCGTAATGTTAACTTTTTTTCATTGTAACGACATTTTTGTTTTATTGATTATTAATGGTTAGCTATCTTCCTTTTATTTCATTATGTTGATAAGATACCGTTTGTTTGATGTGACAATTTAGAAAATTCATTAGCCAACTCCTAGGTCTAGCTAGTTTTCCCTTAAACTAAGCAAGAGTATTCCTTCTAGAAGTACCTGGGACATTTAGATCTAAGCTTGGTTTATAAGGTGTAAAGATCGAAGATAGTAAATAACAATTAAATTAACATATAAGGATAATAACAACATTTTCAAAAGAAGATATATCTCTTTACCTAAAATCCTAAAACCTCAAATATTTGTCTATATATATATACAAATCTTCTCTATTCTTTTTCCATATCATCACACATTTCCTTCTCTTTCTGCATAATTTTTTCTTCTCCTCATGAACCTAACACCTCCATCTCTCATAATTTTCTCTTTACCAAAAAACTCTACTTTAGAAAATTAAGTTTAGGCAAAAGACGCGTATGAGTTTCGCAATCATGATGAATTGTAGGTTTTTTCTCTGATTGGAGAATTCATCTAGTCACATTCTAGTACAATGTAGTGGAGGCAAAGATAATAACGAAGTGTAAATATGGAGTTTCTGGAAACCCTAGAATAGTTGTTATAGATTTGCAAAAAGGATGTAAACATAAAGAGTCACCATTGTTGAATTGAATGAGGTATGCAGATTTTTGGATTTCATTAACTTTAGTAAATTATTCATATTAAGGTTGAAAAGACATATCTTACTATTGTTTATAAACAAAGAATGTCAACATCTCAAGTTTTTGACATGTCAATTTATTGCTATCATCAATATTAATTATGAAACTTTACCAAAAGTAATATAAATATATACATATATATAAAAGAAAATAAAACATGTTTTAATAAATATATATTATTTAAGCTCTTAAAATATATTTTAGTATATCATTTAATGTGTGAAGATGAATAAGAAGTATTGATGTAATTATATAGATATAGATAGATAGATAAATATACATACAAATATAGATTTAGATATAGAAGAAATAAATATAGATATAGATAGACAAAGAAGATATATTTATATAGAAAATAGAGATACAAATTGAAAGAAGATATAGATGTAGAAGTAGAAGATATTATAGATTTTTTTTTAGAAGCTTGTTAAAGTGTAAATAACACGAAGAGATAATATCCAAATTATATAGTTTGAGATGTAGAACGTATAAAACTTATTGGCTTATATAACTCTAGGTTAGAGAATGTTACGTCCCGAAGTCGCAGAGTCGCAACAGTCTTGCCGTGTAAATCATTCTATGATAGTAACTGGCCTCACAGTGCCTACTATAGACATAACCTACACAAGGCGTCGACGACTCCTCACTTTGAAGTAAATAGTTCGATTAATAATTATACTACAATTATGATAAATATTACAATTTCTAATAAATACAGTTAATTATAAGTAAGTCCACAGAGCTTCCCAGGAAGTTTTACATAATCACCACAGTTTACTAATTTTCAGAATAACTATCAGTCTTTAACCTTTAACTACAAAGTCAGTCTAGTTACACATTATACTAAGTAACTTGATCCTCACACCCCTGGCTTCCAAAAGGACTAACCTCTAGGTAATTGTAAGGCGGCATAGTACTCGAAGTGATCACAAATCAGAACTTGCAAAAGAATCTATAAGGGTATGAGCAACTACAGCTCAGTAAGTTGAATTGGTGACTTATAAATGCATACAAGCACAAATAGGGTTATCAAACAATTATTTTCATGCAATGCAACAATCAAGTGTCATCGCATAACGTAGTCCGGTCCGTTGTGAAATCAGAGAAATTTCACTCGCTCCAATCCAGGTTGAGGAGTTCCATGTTATGTAGCAGCTCACAACCAAACCCAGGCTTGTGCAATGGAGACCTCGCTCCTCCCGCGACTACCTTCGAACCATTGACTTCACCCCCGCCGCGACCTCCTCTCCTGTCACTTAGTTCAACTAAGGATGAAGAAGGGACCATTTTGCAATCCTGCGCTATCCCTTTCGAAGGGGTCGGTATTTGGTTGGAGAATCCTATGATCCCCTAACGGGTTGCAATGCATGACATTTTTTGTTATTAGGGTCGTCTAAGATTAAATTCCATTTAAGGTGTTCAAACCATTTCATACCAATTCAATCAGTCACAAATCACTCACAATGCAAGTTTCAACACGAATTCAGATACATCAAATACATGCGTAAACTATTTACAATCTCCGAGCACTACAAAACTAGTACTCTATTACAATAAGCAATAACCCAACTTACTTGAAATTGCTCGATCGCTCGTTCCCTTAATCGCGAGCTGATTTGTCTCTGGGTGTCCTATAATACAAATAGGTCTTTTTAGTACTTATATTTTATGGATTTTTTATTCTAATTCATAATGTAACTCATTTTCCCCATGTATACCTATAACATACTAATGATTCATTGTACTTTATTTTTTAGGTTCGAATCCTAAACTATATTCTAGTTTCAATTCCTAAGTCATAAATAGGCTCGAATCCTAGTGTGACATTAATCACATTACGCTCGGGTATTCAAATATCCTATTGGGTTGTAATTTGGTATTCTAAACTATTCGGTACATGCTAACCCTAATTGAAGTATCGGATTTATTCCCGATGTGTAAAAATCTTACATTTTGAGATATTTACTTAAAATTAAATGTTATTTCAGATTTATTATTTTTCTTATTTCTATTATAATACTATCTAAATAACCCTATTTTTTTAGATTTATTAATCTACACTTTCACATATTACTAATTTCTTATATTACTTACCTAATTTCCCTAATTAATCATACTTAATACCCAAAGGCTAGGATTAGGGTTCCACTTCAGAGATTAACATCCCTAAACATATAATTAATATCTAAATCAGTAATTAACATCCCAATCACCTAATTAACCCTAAATCACCCAATTTTTCCATCATTTTAGGGCTAAAAATTAACTTAAAAATTTTGAAAATTAATTTTAAAAAAATGGCTTCATAGCACTGTTCTACATCATATGAGCATCCTACAGAAAAAATTTGAGCTCCAAACTACACTCCTAAGCCTATTTATTTTTCAGTTTAATCATGCTCGGTTTTGAACAATTTATTAAGGACCTTATATTTTCAGACATAATTAAACTAAATAAATATTTTTCCCTAAATCTACATATAATAAAACCTCAGAATAACAAGTTTCATAATTTTCTGGGAATAACTAATTTTACAAAATTATACAAAAATCGGGGTGAATAAATGACTAACCGGTTCGAAGCTTTCTGGCCGTCCAAACCCGGTCCAAGGTTATCGGCCGGTCCAGGCGGTGGTTCTAGTGTAGGGTGGTAGTAGTGGTTCGGTCCCAGGTGGTGGTGAGTAGTGGGTTTAGTTCACTTGCCTAATCTGCACAGTTTTCTTTTCTTTTTTTATTTTCTGGATTTTCTCTCGATTTTTTCAATGTTCCTATTTTTCTCAGATACTAAATTGACCAAATGACTTCTGAAAATTTTTCCCTTATTTATAGACAATTGTAGTAATTAATATGCATTAATTTGACAAGACTTTACCCAAATTCCTTGATTTTTGGCTTTTAGGTTGTCCAAATTTTATTGGTTGATTTTTCTTTTTCTGATCTAGACCTGCCACGACCTGACCTTGATTCAGTTTATCATCTTTTGATTTTTTCTAATTTTTCTATAATTATTTTATAATTTTCTTTAATTATTTGCTCAGTTTTTGGCCAATTTAGGTAATTACGCGTATTTTTATCTACACGTAAATACATGTGGGGTACACGTGAACATTCCTAATTATTATTTTGGTCATTCTAAAATTTTTAGTATACATATAATCTATCTCTAATAATTTTTTAGTTATTATATTACACTTTTCGCCTTTTCAGTAATTAGCAATTATTATGCTTAAAATTTGAAAATTTTATAATCTCCTATTTTACTACTTATTTTCTTAAATTTAAGTTTACGGGGTCATTTTTATTAATATTTCTCTTAATAGTTTATAATTTAGGTTTGATCGGATCCTTCAACCGATCGCCCTAGACCTTAGGTTCTAAGTTCAATCATACAGTTACTTGGCTTAGCTTTAGGGCTTACAGAGAATAATTCCATAAAAAAAAGAATAATAAAATAATTTCCTTAGTTATAATAACAAAATGAACTAACATGAAAATATATAAGTATGTGTGTATATATAAATAAATATACATATGTATAGTTATTAAGTTTTGATCTTATGTAAATTGACATGTTAAACTTTAACCATAAGTTCTAATCTATAAAGTTAGTAATGTGGTTTTTAGAGGGTTTATCTCAAATATAAAGTATGAGTAATTCAAATTGAAACCATAGTCATAAGTTACAACATTAGCTTCTAATTAAGTATAGATATGTGAAGAGTTGTTATATAAACATATTGGGTTTTAATGTCAATTATGAATCACAAACTATAGTTGCTCAAGAGTAAGGTATGTAACACGTATTTACTAGTTGTACTTGATATGCTTGAAAGTTAACATGAACCAAAGAAATATCTGACTACAAAAATATTTATTGCTTGTACTTGGTTTGGCCTGGCCTAAAGGCTTCAAGTGATAGATCTCTAGAGGGCACTCATTAATCGATATGTAGCGTTGTTCCTAGTAGAGTTGCATATCAACGTGATGCTGGTAAATTTAGGGACTCATGGGCAATTAGGGCTCATAGTAGCAATTCCCAATACCGTAATATGTATGTATGTATGTATGTAAAATGTGTGTGTCGGGATCGTGAGTTATTCTAAGTCTTAGGATACCAAGATTATAATGTTTGGTGGATTAGTTCAAAGATAGTAAATGAATTATTTGTATTATATGTTTACGTTAATGCATGTAATCTGTTATTTCAGGTGGCATGCACATGTCCTTACATTGTTACATACTGAGCTTTGGTTGACCTCTTTTTTTTTTTTTTTTTCCAACTGCAGAAAATCTAGATCTGTAAATAGATTACAATGATCTTAGAAACCCTATTATGCTACTTTTGAGATAAGAAGAGTAGTGATTATATATGACATAAGAGTTAAATTTTTATTTCTTATGGTTACTGTTTATTGTTTAAGAATTAATTATTTACAATTAGATGTTAATTTAGCTTGGAGAGTAACTTTTTTAAGTTATTTGAGGTTTTCATAATAATATTTGAAGATTTTAGTTGTTAATTTATGCTTGACATGTCATTAAAAACTAGGAACATGTAGCGAGTTATGATACCCTACATAATGGTGCATTACAATTTAAGTGGTATCGAAGCTAGTGTTTGAATGATCTTAAAAAACATAGACAATGGATGTTAGGACAATAAGATGAAGAGTACAAGTTGAAAGTATGTTATGTATAACATTATGAGCCAATTTATATTATTGAATTATAGTTATATAAAATTATCAATTTCTTGCAATTGCTTACTTTAGGAATATTTATTATATATTCTTTATTTTAGAGATAATGTACACTTATAGAACTTAATATATTTAAGAGAAAATGAAATAAAGGTATAATACATAAAAGGCACTAATAAGTTTATCCATTTAAAGGTTAATAAAGAAATTTATCTTATTAAATTTCTTACTTCCATAAAAGGTTCATATAAGGTAATATAGTTAATATCAAATGAGTTACAAAATATTAATATTAAGTAAACAATACATAATCATAACTACACATTCAAACCTAATTAGCTATTAATGATTGAATATCGAATAGCAAAATAAGAAAATTAGAATATATTAGTTTATTTTAACTATCTCGCCTAAAGATGGCAACACTATCTTAAGGAACTACTGACAATGAATAATAATAATAGTACTAATGATCGACTTACAAAAAGTAAAGTATTTGTTTTGTAGTGAGGAGAAGTATAATAGCAAAAGAATAACTACATGTAGCAACAACAATAATAAGCAGATGTATAATCCACACAAAACCAATAATAGTAATAGTATTAAGAAATAAATAAATAGGTAATATGAAAATATATACAAACTTTAGTTACAATACATATGAAAGAATTAAGTTATACAAATTGGTTAAAAACAACAATATATAGATGTATACTATATTAATTGATAATTGTAATTAGTATATACAAAGGAAATAGAGCACAAATATAATTAAGATACATAAGTAAAAAAATGATGGTAAAAAAATGTATTAAAAAGATTCTTTAAAAAAAAATTAGCATGTATGGATATAAGAAAGAAATAACAAATTTATAAGTTTCTTTATATATCAGTTCTTGATTGTGTCATATGTCGCGTCATATCTTGTTACACTGTGTCAAGTCGTAACATATATCTTTCTATCATGTTATGTTAAGTCCCTTGCTGTATTATGTCATGTCCAAATTTGCCATTTTCACTTGTATAAATACATGTACATAGTTATATAATGTTTATTATAAAAATTTAGTAAAATACTTTTCTACAAACCATAAATCCATTATATAATTAATAAATAATAATATTGATATGAAAAACAACAATGAGAAAACAAAATAATTTATTAGTAAAAACAATTACATAATAACAATAATATAAAAAAAATAATAAAAAAGGGATAGACATATAATCATAACAAGATAACAAACGCATATGCAATTAAACATAATAATTAGCTATTGCAACATATTAGAAAAAGTAATAATCAAAACTTACAATAACCTTTCAAAATTATTATATATCTTAAAAGTATAAGAGATAAAAATCTCAAAATATAAAATATGTTTAAAAAAAATATAACAAATAAAGATAATGGTAGCTATACTAGCACAAGTAATAATGACAAATATAATAATGGAAAAAAATAGAATTTGTTGTGGCAATAATAATTAGCCATAAAGGCTATTAGAAAATAAGTACCTAAATGATATTCCTTTAAAAATGGAAAAGTAACTAATATAATAAAGTAGTAATAACTCTAACAATTATAATGATAACAATAATAATATCTCCTAGTTGTTAATAATATATGAAGAATATGAGTAGAGAGAAGAGTATATGATATTTTAAGAAAATAATGGCTTTAAGTGAGGAAGATCCAACAATTGAAAATAAAAATAACTAAGTTCTTTTACCATATATGTATATAATTGAAGAAAAATTGAGATATATGAAGGTAAAAAAAGGGATAATGGAATTTTGGATGATAAATGTGAATAGTGAATTAGTAAAAGCATTGAGATGACAAAATTATGAGGCATTAATTATGATTGATGGTATATATGTTATTTGATTCTTGATGAAATAATGCTTTTCTTGAAAATAGTTCATGGATCTTAAGTAAGAAGATTTATGAGATCAAGAAAGATATTCAAAGGAGATCATGCACATGAATTTTAAAGTAGCTATTAGATAATGAGATATTATACAATCAAAATGGGAGATGTGTACAAGCTTTTTGAAGTTACAATAATTGGCTAAAATGTATTGGAAGACAAGAGAAGACATATTGATAATAGAATCTATGTTCTCTTTTCCAAGCTAATAGTAACTTTTGAGGACGAAAGTTTTTGTAAGGAGGGAAAATATAAAGATCTAAAATAATAAAATTAAAATAAATAAGGATGACAACATTCTTTTTAAAAGAAGACGTATCTCCTTACTTAAAATTCTAAAACCCTAAATATTTGTCTATATAAACACACATAAATCTTCTCTGTTCTTCTCATATATTATCATACATTTCCTTCTCTTTTTGCAAATTTCCTCTTCTCCTCATTAACCTAACATTGTCATCTCTCATAATTTTCTTTTAACCAAAAGACTCCACTCTAGAAGATTAAATCAAGGTAAAATACATAGGCAAGTTTCTCAATTGGGATGAATTGTAGGATTTTTCTTTGATTGGAGAATTCATTTAGTCAAATTTTATTACATTGTAGCAGATGCAAAGATAATAACAAAGTGTCAATATGAAGTTTTGGGAAACCTTAGAATGATTGTTATGGATTTGCAAATAGGACGTTAGTGCAAGATGTTGCTATTTTTTTAATAGAATGAGGTATATAGATTTTTGGATTTTATTAACTTTGGTAAATTATTCATGTTAAGGTTGAAACAACATATCTTGCTATCATTTATCTATGAGCTATGAATAGAGAATCTCAGCATCTTAAGTTTTTAACATGTCAATTTATTACTATCATCAATATCAATTACAAAACTTTACCAAAAGTTTTAATAAATATATATATTTTTAAGCTCTTAAAATATATTTTAGTATATCATTTAAAGTGTGGAGATGGATAAAAAGTATTGATCTAATTATATAGATATATATAGATAGATAGATAAATATAGATATATATATATTTAGATATAAAAGAAANAATATATGCCGCGGTTGTGAGTTATCACAAATCTTAGGATGTCAAGATTGTAACGTTTAGTGGATTAATTCAAAGATAATAAATGAATTATTTGTGTTATATATTTGCATTACTGCATGTAAACTATTATTTTATGTGGTATGTATACGTGCTTGTGGTGTTACATACTAAGTTTTGTCTCACTCTTTCTTTTTTTAGTTGCAAGAAACCTAAATCAATAAATAGATTAAAATGATGTTAGAGACCCTCATTATACTACCTTTGGGATGAGAAGAGCGACAGTTACATATGACATAAAAGCGAGGATAGCTAGACTTTTATTTTTTATGGTTGCTATTTATTATTTAAGAATTAATTATTCACAATTAGATGTTAATTTGGCTTAGAGAATAATTTTTTTAGGTTATTTGAGGTTTTTACAATAATATTTGGAGATTTTAATTATTAATTTATGCTTAACATGTTATTAAATACTAGAGACAAATAAAGAGTTATGACAACTTGAGTTCTGGAATGTTACATAAGGTGTCCAATTTTGATTAAGTCAGAATCTATGAGTAGTTAAGCCGGAAGAGGCTCTTTGCTCAATTCTCCTATATGAGGAGTAGGAGGTTAGAAGTCCTTTTACCTAAAATTAGGACTTAGAAGATTTAGGAGATCCATTTACAATTAGAGCTAGGACCTTTATAAATTCGAGTTCATTAACCTATAATAAAAGAGGTTGAAATTAAGCTTCATTGACCTTAGAGAGACAAGGATTGAAACTAGTCAATCCATTAACCTTTCATTAGGTTGGGACTCTAATCTTGCAAAACAATTTAATGTAAATTTTAAAGATTTAGAAGGATGGAATCAAACTTCAACTTCATCATTGTGATCGTAAAGATTACCTAAATAGTAGTTTGACCATACATCATTCAAAATATAGCTTAAGATTATCGACATTCTAAATTCTAGGGATAAGCTATCCATCTAAACACTCCAACCCATATGCTTTGTGTCAGACCATTTCACGAATCTTGACTAAACCATTCAATTTGATGTTAGCTTCTTCTTTTCTTTTTACGATCCTAAGGCCTCAAGCTTTCTACATACTAAATCTCAGATTAAAAAACATTATGTTTAACTTTCATGTCATAATACCATGTAGCTTTGTGTTGATAGATAGCTATTAGTGCCTTTGCTAGATCTCATAACTCTTCAATAGTATCCATATTAGCTTAGAGACCAATTTGATTTGCTATAACATCTAAAGATTTGGTTTGGATATATGGGAGCTTAAATTCAATAGGTTGGACAAACTTATGAACTAAAGGTGCTTCACCCATTGAACTCTTATGAGTAGTTTGGTACACCCATAAGTCCTTTTAAGGCTTTGGAGTATGACCTTGTTCATCATCGCTACTTCTCCATGGGATTGTGGATGGGTAATGGACATATAATGAATCCTTAAATGATACTTCTCATAAAAATCTCTAAACTTTTGACTGAGTTCCGTTCTTTGTAATCCAAGCATCTGGAACTCCAAACCTTGCTAGGATTGAATTAACTATAGATACCTCTGCATTCTTTTCGATAATTTTTGTTACAGCTTTTGCTTCCAACTACTTGATAACATAATCAATAGTAACAATTATATATTGACGCTGCCTGGTAGCTATAGGAAACAGATCGATGATACCCAGGTGCTATTGAGTAAATCATAAATGGTTATGAGCTCATCAAGGATAGAAGGCTGCTACTTAGCGCATGCTCAAGGGTCGCATGTTTTGCAAGTTTCTAGCCCATTTCAAAGATTAATCGACAAGGAGTATCATATAATAAGCTCTTCAAATTGTAAATACGGAGAAAAGTGCGATTGTATTCTTCTTTTATTTAAGTATTATATAATTGATAAATTGATATATAGGATTTTAGGATGAACCTCATACGGATCTCAATTTTTTGTTGTTAAAGAAAACTAATATATAATATATATACAACCCGTACTACTTACATTTAGATATTTTACTTTTAGGGCTAGATGACCATTATTTCAGACCAAAAGGACCTTCCTCTCCGATGCTCAATCAAATCGGCCCAGACGTCGTTTCTATTTTATGGTACCGTTTATTTTTTTAATGGGCCGATCATCTCTTAAGGGCCTCCACAGAAAAAAAAACATCAACTCCTCCTTAAAACCCTAACTAACCCCACACGCTCATCCTTCCTTCTCCCATTTCCTTTGCACATGAACCCTAACCCTAACCCTAACCCTAATCCTACACCTAACCCGAAGATTCAACGATGTCCAATCTACTAAACCTTGCCGAGATCAAGGACCGAGGTCGAGCTCTCGTCGCCGCACAACCACTGGTAGCCGGCCAAATAATTCTCCGTGACTCTCCGATTCTTCTCTATTCCGCTCTTCCCCTCACTACGAACCCTAGTCCTTCCTACTGTTCCCACTGCTTCAAAACCCTAAAGTCATCAAATCCACCGTTCACTTGCCCTAATTGCACGACTTATTTCTTTTGTAGCTCTAACTGTCTGTCCACTTCAATCTCCTCATCCCACACTCCTTACGTATGCCAATCCTTATGCCGATTATCTGGTTCACAATTGCCCACTGATCGAGAAGTTCAAGCCCGGTTCTTGATATCTGCGATCAATCTCGCAGCCGTCTCTCCTTCAAATTTCGAAATTTTGCTCTCTCTTCAGGGTGGAGATAGAGAGAAGGCGAATGGGAATGATGACTGTAACAACGAGATTGCAGTGGCTGCAATGTTGTTGCATTCGGTTATCTGCTCGATTTGCCCTCCCCCGGGTGGGTTTTTGGTTGAATTATGCACGGCTCTGCTTTGGAAGGACAAGCTCAATGCTTTCGGGTTGATGGAGCCATTTGATCGGACTGAGAATGGTGAGCGATCGGTCCGAGCCTATGGTATTTATCCTAAAGCTTCTTTTTTTAATCATGATTGCTTACCTAATGCTTGTCGATTCGATTATGTTGATAATGAGAATTCAAGTGATGGTAGCAATACCGATATTATCATTAGAATGATTCATGACGTGCCTCAGGGGAGAGAGATTTGTTTGAGTTATTTTCCTGTGAATTTGAATTATGGAAGTAGACAGAAGAGGTTGTTGGAAGATTATGGGTTTAAGTGTGAATGTGATCGGTGTAAGGTAGAAGCAAATTGGTCGGATAACGAGGATGGGGATGAAAATGAGGTTGAACAAATGGAGGAGGATAATGATGAAGAAATGGCAGGTTCAGAGGAAACTATTGGGGACGAAGGGCAGAGTGATTTTCCTCATGCATATTTCTTTGTGAGATATATGTGTAATAGGGATAACTGCTGGGGCACATTGGCTCCTTTACCACCATCAGTAGTCGGGCCTCCGTCTAACATTCTGGAATGTAATGTATGTGGGCAGCTGAGGAATGCTGATGAAGAAGGGGAGATGGATGTATGAGTTCTCCCCGAGTTTGGTATTGTGTCTATGCATTGGTCTGTAAGTTTGTTCTCCCTCCATTGGTTGAAATTTTGTTAGGTGGGCATTTGCCTTGTATCGGTAGAGATGGATGCCTTTGCTGCTGCTCTCTGGATCTGTTTTCCAACCTCGGAATTGATTTATCGAATTGATAGAATGCGGTGATTTTTCTCTCCTATGTGAAGGCAGGGTAAGGGAAATATCGAATTACTTGAGCAGAGTATCAAAATGTAACGGATTACCAGTCAATTTTGAGTCTGCTTATTCAGCTTGATAAATGATTCAAGCTGCCTTGGTACGTTGCTACTTCTTGTGATTCAAAACTTAAAATCAAGAAATGATGCTGCATGTTACTCTCCCTTATCAAGATATCCCAGTTGCTTTTCTTGAATGCAAGAGCTGTGACTCTTCAATGAAAGCTGTTTTTCCTAGTGGCTCTTCTTTGCATGACTTGCTAAAATACATTGAATTCCTTTAGTTTTTATTTTCATAGCGTTGGATTTCAGATAATTTTTCTAACTTATCTTGTGAAGCTTCCAAAATTGTCTCATACCCTTATGAAGCGAATCAATGAAGCTGGCTTCTCAATCCCATCAGAAAACTGAGGCACATACTTGCCATTACAGGAAGAAAGTAAGATGAATTATTTTCACTTATGAGGCTGACTCATTATGCTATTTGAAATAGCAATAGGGTACTGTTAACAAGTGTTCTAGGATATTTGTTGAAGGCAAGGAAAAGAAACTTTTGAATTTTACTCATTTTGCGGAAAATAGTAGCATGAGCATATCATTTTCCATAGTGAAAAACGTGCTGTGGATCATTTCAAAATGTTCGAAATAATTTGTTATAGTAGCGATGTAAAGGTTCACGGAATGCTCCCAAGTATATTTCCTACTTTGATCATGTTTTCTGTGTAGTTATACGCATAGTTCATGTTTGTAAATTATTTTACTTTGCACATGTTTTTTCCTTCTTAATTCCTTTGCTCATACCATAACAAACGAAGTATTAAAATGTGACTTGCATTTTGTAACTTTTAAAAATATACAAATAATTCAAACGATTACTCAAGCTCCGTTTGTTTCAAGAAAAATATTTTCCGAAAAACATTTTTCTTTGTTTATTTTGCTGGAAAAAAAATTCTTTAAGCAGAAAACGTAAATTCTTTAAGCAGAAAACGTAAGGGAAAACATCCTCCTATTGAAAGCAAAATTCTTCCCTTTTCATGGAAAATGACGTACACTTTTCAAAACGGAATATTGTTTTTTGATTTAATATTCATAAATGTTTTAACTCTAATAAAATGATTTTTTTTTTGTTGTAATTTACTTATAAATTATATTTTAAACATGAAAAAATTATACTAGGTAAAAAAAACTATAAATTTATTAAAATATTATAAAAATCAACTAAAGCAATTACAATAATACATATTGAAAAATTTATTAACATTTATATTTTTGCTTTTAAATAAAATATTTGACATATTATATTTACAGTGTAATATGCAAATATCGATATATTTTAATATGATTATAAGTTAAACAGTATTTGCTAGTCAAATATTGAAAAACATTTTCAATATATTCTTATAAAAAAATTTAAACACATGAATACATATTATTTTTATAAAAATACTTTTTAAGAGAAAGTATTTTTCTTTAACATATGGTTTTCTTTGAAACAATCTAGGTCTAAAACTCCTAAAGTTTTGCTAAAAGGGTTTAGGTCATACGAGTGCATTTTCAAAATTATGGGGGATTGGAAATGAATTTACAATTTGGGAGTCTAGGGAGTTCACTACACCTTTTCAAATAGCTTAGAGAATGTATTTGCAATATGTTCTAATCTTTTTTAATAGTTGTATCATACTTAATTAATTGGTGTACGATATAAACAAGATAATAATTAAGTTGCTCCCTTTGATACATAGATAGTTTTCCAAGCATTAGAGTGCATGTAAACATAAGATTAGGAGACATAGAGAAGATAAAGATATAGGTAAATTGCAAATATATTTTCTAAACTATTGATCATGCTATCTAAATTCTTAAAGTGTGAGTTTATTTTCTTCATAACTTTTGGAAAATATGCACAAAATATGAACATACATTCCAAACAATTGCTCAAACCCTAAAATTATAGCTATTTATAATTTTTGTTTTTAAACAACCACTTTGGAATACTCGTAATTATTGGAGTTATTTGCATATTATATTTGAATGTCCTGAAATGGACCAAAAGTTAAAGTAATAATTTGAGAGTTTAGAAATATATTCACGTCTCGGGTGTAATGATAATTATCCCTAACGAACAAATATAAAAGAAGGAAAAATTCAAGCTTGGCCCAGATCTATTTGGGTTTTTCTCATTCTTTTTGTTCAACTAACTGGTGGTGGCTTATATTAAAAAAAAGGAGGTATTGGCCCATCAAGGGCCTTTCCATTATACGAGTTGGACTCTAATTTTCACTCGTCATGGCTTGAAATTTCGTTTTTGCCTCCTTTTCATCTCTAATTAGGATTAAATATGTAATTAATTTGTATAAAAAAAATCACTGAAGAGCTTCTATAATCCCTTCCATTTTGACAGAATTTAATTTATATTCATTAAGTTATCGATTAAGTTAAATATAAAATAACATAAAAAACATGCCTTATTCCCGATCTCAATAATTAATTACTCGAAATATTTCGGCTTGTACTGAAATAATTTTTCTCGGGCTAAAGTATAGGGATTTAATAATTGGAGAATGACAAATATCAAAAAATGTCGTGCATAACTTATCCCGGCACGATTATCTATCATGTGAAAGAAGATGATTAGACGGTGAGAGAAGACAGATTTGGTGGCGGGATATATCACAACCTACGTGACAGGTCAATTCATGCAGGTGGCATTGAATCTCATCAACCAGCTTCTTAATTGTCCCGATAGGGTGATAATGTCAAGGAAGTCCGACATCCGTAGTACACAGCCTACACCTGTGGAGCTTTGCTTCCCCTCTATACATTTGATACTCCATTTAATAATTAGGTGTGTTGCACTACCTTCATGTTTGAATTTGACATCCTTCTCCGAGGAAGACTTAATTCTTTCTCAACGTAATATCGACGAGAATACCGGTCAATATTAGACAAACGGTGGTCAGATTGCATGTTTGGGACATTGGTTCTAAAGAACTGTAGCTAAGCTAGGTTGGCTTATCATAATGATACTTATGGCACATAGGCTCCATCTCGGTTTGAAGTTCAAGCATAATAAAAGCAAGTCGGGCACAATCAACCTCAGAGTGATCATTTCCGCGTTGCAATGCAGAAGAAGTAAGCACATCGGTAAATTGGCCCAGCAGATGAGCTGGGGAACTAGCAAGACGCCAGGGTTCTGCAAGCATTGAAGTGAGTGCCTGCAAGAGAAGGGGAGAAGGAAGAAGTTGCTATAAACTCCATCCTACGCCAACTTTCAAGCATTAATCGAGCAAATGAATAGTATGGTCAGTTCTATATCCTGCTAGATTTCAGGGTAGATACTCTGCAATAAACTTTGACCTCTAAATTCCTCGTAATAAGAAAAGGATTTGATGATTACACAAGAAACACCTTACAAACGTCCAAAGTCAAGCCCATTTAAGGCATGCGGACTGCGTAGACAAGACACAACAACACACGACTAAACGAGTAGCATAGTCAACACATGTAAAATAAAGGGGGCGCAAAAATTCGAGAGAGCTGAAAGCATACTGGGCTTAGGTATGAAAAGCAACTGGCATGCATGCAACTGTTTAAAGTGAGCACGATTTATTTATCATCCCTAAATATAAACCACAGGTTTAATCGCCCTACCCTCAGGTGATATTCTTTAACTATTTGACCGAATAGGCTGCTAAACTGGTTTTTATCGACCATCAATGTAAAAGGTTTGATAAAAATTAGGTTAACTAAATATGTTTAATTGTATCGACTATGAATAATTTATAGGATAAATATATCGCATCCCACGTATAATAATATAGATATAGATTTGGGAATGATAAGAGAGCATGTGATGGCATGCAGGGGCCAGTTTTATTGGAGGAGGAGAATTATGTGATGGATAATTGAATAACATATTCACTTCACTTTAAATATAAAATTAGATTTTATAGCTATACGTATGCATTTGGGACCTGTTTTCCACGAATTTTCTATTTAGTTCGCCATGCACATCTTTATCCTTTCAACCAGTTGATGACAGCCTCTTTGTTTCCTTTCTAATTAAGGTTTTCGTTTCGGGAAAATCCTTCTGTACTTTTCCTGGAAAGTTGGAATTTTCTTAAGATTCTACTCTACTACTTAATTAAGGTGATGCACTAATTAGGGACAACGCTTGCTTTAAATTTGATGAGAAGTGGCCAAATCTATACGATTATAAATGGCGTCTTCATTAATAAAAGGTACTCCATCAATTTTTCATTATGTCCAAGGGCACCATTTTTTTGCTAATGATCAATAATAATTATAAGTGTTAATATATAAATATATATATATATATATATATGAGCAGATGTACATTTGATCTGTGTGTGATAAAATTAAACTCAATTATTTTAAAATATAATATAATTATAAAATGATACTTAATGATCTTAAAAAAGAATATTGAATCAGGAAAAGAAAAAAGAATGGCATATTAGATTTTTGTTTCTTAAAAAGGTAAAGATTTAAAACAAATACTTGCTAAATAAAGTAGGAAGAAAAATGAAAGGGAAGATGTACCTATAGATAGATAACAATTTTAAATTTAAAAAATGGAAAATAATAGTTATTTTATTTATTATTTTTCTTTTTGCCGTAGAAAATAGCAGTTGTTGAGCAATCATGTTTGAGAGGAAATAACACGAGTAAAAAGAATATATATCAACCTAATAATCGTTTAAAAATTAAACCTATAAGATACCAAATTTTGATAGTTATAGTAACTAGAAAAGAGATTTCACTTTATATATTTTCAAATTGTCATATTACAATTGTTGAGAGGGGGATATTGAACTGGTCCATCAACAGAAATCAGAATTCATATAATTAGCTATAATGATCTTGGCTATAAATATTAAAAAATTAATCATGTATCAATGCCTCCATGATCACTTCATTACTATTATATTAGAAGTATATGTATTCATAATGCATATGCCTCAAATGAAAAGAAAAAATCAATATATTATATGATAAAAAATAAGTTGTAATTCGACTATTTTTTTCTTTCATATGAGCATCATTATATGTATATTTGCTTCGTAAAGAGTGTTGCATGAAAATTTAGATCAACATTCAATTTGTGATGCAAGTGCCCAAAATAACGAATATCAAACTATCTAACATTAAAAATAAAATGTTTTCATTAACTACAAGTTACAATGAATATGAAATTTTACTTTATATTTTTATTTCATGGAAGTAAAATATGAACACGAGATGTTATAGATACTGATATGTATACGGTTTACAATACGGGAAAAAAATGTGGGTGTAGATATTATTATCGTTTAGGTGCGTAACATCCCTATTTTTCATAGAGAAATTTCGCATCTGACATTAGTTCTCTAATCTTCTGTCCAACACGATGACGAGGATGTTCCTTGCAAGATTAGTATTTTCTAGATTGAGTTTCTTTACTTTTATCGGCAATTTATCCGTGATTAATCGTGTTCTTATCTATATTTATTTGTTTCTTATTTCTTTTAAAAATGAATTGTGGTATTTTAATAATAAACGAACTTTTCTAGCTTTTACGACTACCTGATAAGGAGAACCATTGATTAAAGTAATTTACTGTGCAATTATTATCATTTGTTAAGGAAAATAATTATATTTTACAATCGTTGACAATCATTAAAGAAAAATATACAAAATAATTTAATAAACTAAAAGTTTAGAAAATTAAAAAAAAAAAAAAGAAGTAAATTCCCATTCAAACCGAGGGTGGCCAGCAAAAGTGATTTTGTGTGGTAGGATATAAGCGTTTTTTCTTTCTTTTGTTCTTTTTTTTAGTTTTTATGGTGGTAGGCACGAGGCAGCAATCCATCATCCCGGGAGTCATGCCATTCCCATAGAGTGGTGGATAACCTCCCAATTCCCGTTATGCCTGCCAGGAGGATAGGAGTTTAGTCGAAATCTATATATTTTGTTTTTTCTTTAATATTTTGCATAGATATTGGTCGAGTGTCTGATAAAATGAAAAATGCTGAGTTTTGAGTTGGAAAAGCGCCAAAATATTGGTTGGTTTTGTCATTTTCCTTTTCTAATATAATTTCTTTAGGAACTTTTTTGAAAAGTAAATAAATATTCATATCAATTTCATAATTACTTTATATTTAATTTACCTATGTGATTAAGACTTGTGGCTTTTTTTTTTTTAATTTACGTCGTCATAATTTTTTTCTTCAATCAAACTATCATAATTTACCTGTATGAGAAAACGAATCGAAATATCAAGAACGAATTGGGAGAGTGGTATTATATTGCTATGATGTATATGTTCACTTTCAGTCGTATTGCATTATCTGAAAGGTGTATTTGCATTTAATATAGGTAAACACAATATCGTATAGGGTATAAAAGAAACGATATGCAACCAAAAGAGCGAAAAAAAAAAAAAAAACAAATGGGCGAGGCTAGCAATTTTCGCGTAAGGTGGGTGTCTTTCTCAAAGGATTCACTACGGGTAAAATATGATGCCACACTAGAGTTCAATTTGGTACGTAAGAAATAATTATTATTAGAGTCAATACTATAAATAATATCTAAACTTTATAAAAAATGTTTATGATCATTTTTATTATCCAAACTCAATTTGTTAAGTTCTTCACTAGTGTAGATATCAAGGCGAATCAGGAATTGAACGTTCTAACCATTTTAAGGATAAGAGATAGCCAGTAGCCACTTATAGTGTTGTACAACCACCCCACCTCCGGTTTAGAGGCCAAAATGAGTTATGAAGTGGCCTAAAAAATTGAAAGACTACATATGATTACTTAGAGTTGCATGTATATAAAATAATACAAGTAAATGAGTAGCATACAATAAGAAGTTGCACATGTATGTAGTAGATACAAGAAAATAGTAATCATTATAGTTAGGGTTTTAATCGAACAAATTAACAAACTTTGAATACATATAAAAAGCAGGAAATATAATGGAATAGGAATCTGATCATTATGTTACTAAAGTGTAAACTTTGTTGGAGTTTCTGACACTTGAAATCTAGTTCTTTTCATATCCATTTCCTTTCGTGTACCTCGCAAAATACCAAATAAACAAGATAAAATTAGTATCATGTTGTAGATCTAATTGTATAAAATATGGGTCTATAGTTAGATTGTAAAGATTTTGAGTTTTTCTTTAAAAAATGATCAAACCCTAAACTTTCTTAACATTGTACAAGAAAAGAAAATTTTAGAGAGTTAAGAAAAGTAAAAGATAGAAGAGAAAGAGTGTACCTTTTCGAATGAGAGACTGAGAGAAGACTGAGCGAGATATTTTGTTAGAGTGAAGTAGTAGGATTTGGATTTAGGTCGAGATAAAGTGGGCTTATTAATTAGTGCTTTCATTCATTCTTGCTGCAAGAAATCTACAATGGTGAATAACATTAGAAGCATGGCAAAGTTACAAGAAGATTTGCAAAACCATGAATATCACATGGATAAAATTGAAGATAGATTGGATAAGCTGGAAGATAGCAATACTCAAATTTGTGTGATGATAGTAGAAATGAATGAGAATATTAAAAATATGATGAATTCTTATAAGGGTATTGCTGAGAATCAAGAAGTATCATCATCTTCTCACGAGGGACATGAAGAACATTCTTATATGAGAAATATAAAGTTGGAGTTGTCAAAATTCTCTAATAAAGATCTTAATTCTTAGATCTTTAATGTAACCCAATTCTTTGATTTTCATGAAATACCTATGTGTGATAGGTTAAGGATGGCATCATTTGCAATAGAGCATGAAGTATTGAGTTGGTATCAATGGCTATCAAAAAATGATTTGATGTCATCATGGCTTGCTTTTATTAAACAAGTCCAGATGGGGTTTGGAGCTTCTAAATTTGAGGATTATGAGGGAAAATTGTCTAAACTGCTTCACACTGGTATAGTAAAGAAGTATATGGCAAAGTTTGAGTCGTTATGTAATCATGTATTTGGCCTTTTAGATAAATTTCTTAAAAATCGTTTTATTTTAAGTCTTAAATCTATTATTGAAGTAAAAGTTTTAACAACTTGACCCATATCTTTGTTAGAAGTAATGCATCTAGCAAAGTTGCAAGAAACTAAGTTTCAACAAATAAACCAGTTCACTTCAAAAACTTATTCCTTTAAAAATAATTTTTCATCACCTTTTCAGAAAACACTAACATCCTTAAACCCTTTGTTCATTTCAAAACCAACTCATCCAACCGGTTCAACAAACCAACCCAATCACAATCATCCACTTCATTTAATTCAATGAATCAAAAGAAAACTCTACCAGCAAAGAAGATGTAAGCGAAATTAGCTATGAGAAGGGAAAAAGGACTTTGTTATAACTATGATGAAAATTTTCATTATGGGCATGTATGCAAGGCTAAGTTCTTACTAATGATTACTCTAGACAATAGGGGAGAATTAGATATTAAGAATGGCAATTGTTTGGATCAGTGCAGTTTTGAAGAATTAGAAGATGTAAACAATGATTCAAAGGAACAAGTGAAAATTGGTTATCATACAATGGCTGTTATGTTGGCAACTAAAACAATGAAATTGCATGCTACAATTAAAGGCAAACTAGTAACAATTTTGGTGGATTCGAGAAAAACTCACAATTTCATATAAGCACATGTAGTGAAACAATTGCTTTTGCCAATTGTTTCAATTCCCAAAATTGCAATAATGATAGGAAATGGAGAAAAATTGGTTTACCAAAGTGATTGTAGACAAGTGCCCCTTAAAATTCAAAATGTTGAATTTTTGTGGATTTCTATGTACTACCTATTCATAGAGCAAAGCTTGTTCTAGGCATATAATGGCTGATGACATTAAGTCCTATTGTAGTGGATTATACCAATCTGACCATGTCCTTTCATTTGAATAATCAAGATTTAAAGTTGATGGGTACAACGGATGTTTCTTTTAAAATAATAGAACATGGTCAATCTAAGAAGTTGTGGAAGTAGGATAATATGACTTATCGTTTTAATTTGATGGCTCAATTGGAGATTTCATCTAAGGATACTACCTAATACAATAATGACATTAAATCAATGTTGGGCAGCTTCTAAGATGTGCTCATAACTATTTCATCATTGCCGCCTTTAAGAGAAGTTCAACATCATATACACTTAAAGGATGAAACGAAAGCAGTGAATGTTCGGCCTTACAGGTACCCTTATTTTCAAAAAGACGAGATTGAGAAGTTGGTACGAGAGATGTTACAATCAAGTGTGATTAGGCCGAGTACTACTCTTTTTTCATCACCAGCGTTGTTGGTCAAGAAAAAAGATGGTTCATGGCATTTTTTCTTGGATTATAAAGTATTGAATCAAGCCACAATACAAGAAAAGTTTCCTATACTAACTATTGATGAATTGTTAGATGGGTTAAGAGGAGCTAAAATTTTCTTTAAAATGGATTTAAGAGTAGGCTACCATCATATACATACGTTTCTTGACAATATTTATAAAACAGTTTTTAGAACGCATGAAGGCCATTATGAATTTGTAGTAATGCTTTTTGGTTTATCGAATGTGCCTTCAACTTTCCAAGCTGTTATGAATTCTATGTTTAAACCATACTCGAGAAATTTCATCATAGTTTTCTTTGATAACATTCTCATTTATAGTAAGATGAAGGAAGATCACTTGTTGCATTTGGAATTAGCATTACAATGCTTAAGGAAACATACTTTTTATTTAAAGAAAAATAAATGTTCTTCCGCTTAAACAAGTATAGATTACTTAGGGCATATTGTGTCGGCTGAGAGGTTTTGCCCATATCCATTAAAGATAGAGGCAATTAAAGCATGGTCACGGCCTATTAATATTAAGCAACTACAAGGATTTTTTGGACTACCAGGATACTATAGAAGATTCATAAAAAATTACTCGTCTATTCCTTACTGATTAACTAATTTGCTCAAAAAGGATGCTTTTGTGTGGCATTGAGGAGTTGCTAGAGTTTTTGAGCAATTGAAGCAAGGTTTGATAACAACATCGATTTCGGCATTGTCAGATTTTACAAAGAAGTTTATTAGTTGAAGCAGAAGCGTCAAGTTTGGGCTTAGGTATGGTATTACATCAAGAGTCCCACCCCATTGCTTTTTACAATAAAAAGTTTTGCGCTAGATTACAAAAAGTTAATGCATATATAAGAGAGATAGTAACAATTGTTGAAGTTGTAAGGAAGTGGAGGCAATATTTATTGGGAAGATACTTCACCATACGCATGGACCAAAAGTCACTCAAAGAAATAATGAGCCAAACTATTCAAATACTTGAACAACAACAATATTTGGTGAAGTTGTTAAGATTTGACTATGAGGTGTAGTATAAACCAAGGGTTACAAATAAAGCAATTGATGCTTTGTTAAGGCAATGTGGAGACGAAGCTCAATTTCATTCTATCTTATTTCCTTCTTTTGATTTTATTACAATCATAAAGAAGGAATTTAAAGCTAATGAAGCTTGAAAGGAGTTGTATACTAAATGTTTATAAGGAGAAATGTTGTAGTGACCACTCAATTGTAAGGATAGATTGTTATATTTAGGTAGTAAAATTTTCATTCCAACACGATCTTCTATTACTCAAACTATTATTATGGAGTTTCATATAACTCCTACAGTAGGACATGAAGGGGTGTTAAAGACATTTAAGAGATTGAGTAATACATTTTATTTGTAAGGGATGAAGAAAGAAGTGGAAGAATATGTGAGGACTGCCATGTTTGTCAACAAATAAAGTAACTGACAACGTCTCCAGTAGGTCTATTGCAGCCATTACCTATTCCTTAACATATATTTGAGGATTTATCAATGGATTTTATTGCTGAATCACCAATGTCAAAAGGATATTCAGTAACCTTAGTGGTTATGGATAGATTGACCAAGTATTGCCACTTTGGTCTACTTAAATCTTCTTATACAACATCATTAGTAACTCAACTATTTATGGAAATAGTGATGAAGTTGTATGGAATTCCTAAATCTATCATTTCTGATAAAGATTTTTGTCGATAAATTTTGGTAAGAGTTATTCAGTTTAAGCGGAACTATCTAAAAAATGAGTTCAGCCTATCATCTACAAATGAATGGATAATTAGAAGTTGTCAACAAGAGTTTGGAACATTACTTAAGATACTTTATAATGGATTGTCTTACTTAGTAGTCCAAGTACTTAGCTTGGGCAAAGTATTGTTTCAATGCATCATATCACACTAACATTCAAATTACTCCATTTGAAGCTTTATATGGAAGGGAACCTCTGAAGATTCCTTATTACATTACTCATGGGAGTAAAGTGGAAGTAGTTGATACTGAACTAAGGGCATGGGATGATATTTTGAGATTGTTAAAATATAACTTACAACAATCTTAAAATAGAATGAAGACTTTAGCCAATAGGAAGAGACCAGAGAAGGAGTTGCAAGTAGGAGATATTGTTTATGTTAAGTTGCAACCACATAAGCAAACAATTGTTGCAGATAGGACATAAGCCAAATTGGCCAGACATTACTTTGGTCCTTTTAAGGTGATACCTAAAATTAGCTAAGTAGCCTATAGATTGGAGTAGCCTCAACAATCTAAAATTCACCTTGTATTTCACATTTAGAAACTCAAGAAGGCTTATGGGGATCATGTTACTCAGTTGCCACTACCACAAGACTCTTTGGAGAATATTCCTATTATATTACCTATGTTAGTTTTGGATTCAAGAGTAATAAGAAGACAAGGCACCGATGTTAATAGGAATCAAGCCACCAAACCTCTGACCTAGGCCTAAGCTTGAGGACTTAAAAATATGGTGAGGCGGATTCTCTCTTTGCAACCATCATCTGAAGAATCCGAGCTACTACAGTATGCCAACCTACTACCCAGTCCTAGCCAAACTCTTTCGTGCTTATCTATAGTCTCTCATTATTGACTTAAGACATACTCAAACAACAGCTCAATCTACCCAACAACCAATTTGATCGACCCGAATATGAACTGCTTATAACATATCCGAGTTGAACTCATCTTGAAAGAATCAATAGCTTTGCTCGATAACTCCCAGTCTAACTGTACAACTTACTGTTTCTACTAAAAGTGGCCTAATACCCAAACACCACGTATCCAATCCCATGTGAAAAGATTTACTACACCAATCATCGATTTCTTTGAAATTTTATCAGTACCATTTGTTATTCCTTATACATTACTTTTTTAGGCAATATCTTTTTTTATCCTTTCCATTTAAGGTAGGTTGCCCTAACAATTTGGGTATAAATATACTTGTAATATGCAACCGCAACATTATGCATTAGATATTGAATATACGACATTGTCTCTTTCATTAAGCATTCCCTTTTGCTTACTTCACTCTTATCCTAACCCTTAAGTAAGGTTAGGTGTCGAATACCCTTATTAGATCAGCTCATGCATCATATCAAGTTGATTCGTGAGTCCTCGATAGTTTTGTAGTGTGTCATATCCTCAGGGCTAATGATGATTTTTGCTTAATTACTTTCTTTTTTGCGCTTTCCTACTTCCATTTCAAGCTTTCGATGAGCTTAAACCCATCTTTGATAAGGTCTCCCATGTTTGCCTTTAGCATAGCCATATCATCTTGGTATCAAAGTGGAGGTTTCCTTGGATAAGTTATGTTTGAAATTTATTGTAAGTAATGTTGGTTGTGGTAGTGTATTGTAGCTATATAGATGATAGCTGTAAGTGTTTGAGTAAGTAGAAGATGTATTGAATTGCCATTGTGTATGTGCCTTATTGTACTTTGTTTTGAGTTGTGAAAACAAAGGAAGTAGTAGTTGTGTGTTTTCTGTAAAATAGTAAGTTAAGTATTTAGAAACTACATGTGTATTATTTTGTGAGGAGCACTATTGTTGAGTAAAGGATAACTAACTCAAGTGTGAATGTGGGGATTGGAGATGATAAAAGTGGTGTCGTCCATAATGGTCGGTAACCCCATAGCACTCGTAAAAGCACAGATGAACGATTCGACGAAGTAGCTAACTTGATAATCGACTTAACCAAAGTTGTTCATGTAATAGCTTTCCGGCTTGATGCCATACAAAACACTCCCCAAGCTACTCAGCCTATAAGAGAACAGATCCCGATAGGACAAAATTGAGGTAAAGGAGTAGGAGGACGAGTAAATGATTGAAGGGGATGAAGAAGAAGGATATATTAAGGAGAAAGAGCGAGTTAGAGCACCTTAAACGAACGACCATGTGAAGCTTCAATGCTTTTAGGGATGCCAATGTCTATCTGGATTAGGAGGAAAAGGTTGAATGAGTTTTTGATTATTATCAATATATGGATCGGAAGAAGGTAAAAGCTGTTATGGAATACTTAAGGTATGCTACCTTATGATGGAAGAACTTTTAGACTATGAGGAGGCAAGAAAGATATAGAGAAGTCAACACCTGGCTTGAGATGGAAAAGATCCTTAGAAATAGATTTGCACCAAATACCTACTTGTAAGATACTTTTCTCAACTCCAAGAGCTATGATAAAGAAGTTGAACTATTGAGTATATCTGGAAATTCCAAATTCTTATGATTTGATGTGAAGTAAACGAACCATCAACCCAATTAGTGTCCATGTTTGTTACTAGTTTGAGGAACAACATTCGAAACATTATGGAACTTTAACAGTTTACTACACTGGATGAGGCTATAAGAATAGCCTAAGGTATGAAAAGACAGAGAAGGAATAGGTCAAGTTGATCTCCAATGAGCCAACCTATCCAATCAAGCCGATACGCTTGAGGAAGTTATTGAGCTGGATGTAGTATCGAGCTAAGTAGAAGAATAGACATCAGAGTTGAACAGAAGAGCTGATCAATTGATGGTGAAATGTAGCCGAGAACCAATGAGAAGGAACAAGGATTTGGGAGGAAGATGAATCATATCAAGTGCTTTAAGTGTTAAGGATTTGGATACATGGCTGCTCAATGTCTAAATCAAAGAGCTATGATTATCAAGGGAGATGCCTGGAAAATTAAATTAGACATCACAAACAAGGAACCAGAGGAGAAAGGAGAATCGAAAGAAGAGGTTGAGGTTAATGAAGAATTAGTTGAGAAAGATGTATTTATTAAGGATCTAGACAAATTAACTTTGGTTGTTTGATGTGTGATAAGTATAGAACCTTCTACTAAGGAGGAGTAGAGAAAAAACCTATTCCACATCACATGCAAGGTGAATGAGCAAGCATGTTTGCTCATAATTGACAGTGGAAGTTACACTAATGTAATGTTTGCCAACCTGGTTCGGAAGCTCAATTTGTTGACCATTTCACATCCAAGGCCTTATAAACTGCATTGGCACTACATGTTATTTGGTAAGTATTGCTGCCAATCTTTACGAACTATTATGATGAAATCCTATGTAATGTATTGCTAATGTGCACGTCCCATGTGCTGTTAAGCTGACTGTAGTTATTTGACTAAAGGGTCATTCATGATAGATTTTGAAAAACATATATCTTTGATAAAGATGGGAGAAAAATCACCTTAAACCCTATGACCTTGTGATAAGAATCAAACCATCGGACCCTTTACCTACATCTGAGCCTAAAGGCTAGAAAGCATGGCCAGGTGAATTCTTTCCTTAAGGCCCACCACAGAAGAGTCCAAGCTGTTGTAATTTACCTACCTGCTGATCGTATAGAATTGTCTTTTTTGCCAGAAAGCCATCCACCCATAATGAGCCATGTATCCGAGTAACCATATGATAGAATCCTTCATACAAGATGTTCATTTTGCTGTATTTTCAATTGTACCCTTATCGTTCCTTGTATATTACTTATTTTAGATACTACCCTTTTAGTCTTTTCCATTTTTAGATAGGTTGCCCTAGTTTTGCAAGTATAAATATCTATTGTACATATAGCCGCAATCATCTTATCATCAACATCAATATACTAAATATACTTCTTTATGAACGTTGCTTTTGTTAGCTTGTTTACTTACCTTACTCTTATTGAATAACCTCACCGGACCACGTTGTACATCATATTGAATAGTATCGTGAGTCATTGGAAGTTCCATTAGTGAGTTATATCTTGTGGAACTGTTCATGCGTTTACTTTTGTTTTACTTTTCCCGTTGTTTTTGCCTCTTTTTATTACCTTTTCGAGCTTTCTACAAGCTCAAACCCACTCCAGTAGTCGGCCTTGTCTGTTATCGGCTATAGTTCTGCATCACCCTAGGTTAAGTAAGAAAATTACAAGCTAAATTAGCTTGAGGATCAAAGAAGGTTTTGATTCTCAATAAAGTTAAGCTTTGAGAAGCCATCAAGTTAACATGCCGACTTATCTGTTGATTTGAGGAAGTTATAGAACTATTGAATGAATATGCCAACTTATTCCCAAAACAATTGTTAGAAGGGTTAGCACCTTTTCGAGGCATAGAGCATTGCATTGACTTGATATTTAGTGTTGCACTACTAAACAAGCTAACTTACTAGATGAACCCCGAATAAGCTGTAAAGCTCCAAAGATAAGTCGATGAGCTGTTGGAGAAAGGGTACGTGATGGAGAATCTTAGTACATATGTTGTACCTACATTACTTATGCCAAAAAAAGATGACACTTGGCAAATGTGTGTAGATAGTAGAGTTGTAAATAAAATCACAATCAAGCACATGTACCTGATTTCAAGGCTAGACAAATTGAGTGGTGCGAGATTGTTCATTAAGATTGACTTGAAGTCAAGACACCACCATATTTGAATGAGACAAGAGGATGAATGGAAAACCACTTTTAAGGCTCAGCATGGCCTATACAAGTAGATGGTCATGCCCTTTGGGTTATCGAATGCTCCAAGCACTTTTAGGCGATTGATGAACCATGTTCTAAGAGATCTAATTAGAAAATATGTTATGATTTACTTTAACAACATCCTTATCTACAGTGATGTCTTGGCAAAGTCATATTAACCATCATCAAGCTATTTTCAATGTCCTCCGAGCAAAGAGATTATTTGGAAACCTAAAGAACTTCTATTTCTGTCAGGAAGATGTCATCTTCTTAAGCTACGTAGTTGGTAGATGAGGATTAACAGTTGATAAAGAGAAAGTTCGAGCCATTTTTGAGTAATTGACCCTAACTTCATGTGTCGAGATAAGAAGTTTCAATGGATTAGCTTCCTTCTACCGATGCTTTATCCAAGGATTTAGTACTATAGTTGCGCCCTTGATTGAGCTAACAAAGAAGAACGTAGAGTTTAAGTAGGGAGACAAAGAGGAAAGAAGTTTTATCGAGATGAAAGAAATGTTGACTTCTGCCTTAATCTTAGCTCTACCTGATTTTGAGAAAGTGTTTGAGCTACAATACGATGCATCAAGTGTCTGCATTAGAGCTATACTGATGTAAGAAATTCAACCTATCACTTATCATAGTGAAAAGCTCATAGGAGTACAACTGGACTCTTCTGTATATAATAAAGAACTTTTGTCATCAATCCAAGCTCTTCATGTCTGGCAACACTATCTTCTGCTAAAGGAATTTGTTCTATACATAGATCATGATTCCTTGAGGTATCTACAAAGCTAATCAAAGCTTTTGAAACAAGATCTCAATGGATTGAGTTTTTAGAAGAGTTTAATTTTGTCATCAAATATAGGTAAGGTAAGAGTAATGTAGTTGCCAATGCTCTATCAAGAAGACATATTCTTTTTATCAAGTTACAGACTGGACTATTAGGATTTGCAACCATTAAAGAATATTATTAACATGATTCTCATTTCGGTCCTATATATAGATGCTGTAGAGAAGGGAGAATAGTGGATGAATACCATGTGCAAGATGGTTATCTATTCCAAGGTGGTAAATTATGTGTGCCGACTTGCTCATTAAGGGAACTGTTGGTGAAGGAAGCACATAGTAGAGGAATCTTTGGGCAATTTAGAAAAAGAAAGACGTATGAGCTACTCGATGATAGGTTCTTTTGACCTAAAATGAAGAAGGATGTACACCGTGTGATTGAAAGTTGTACTACCTACAAGAAGACCAAGAGTAAAGCTAAAAGAAAGAGAGTAATGCCTTTGCCTGCGCCAACCAAACCATAGGTTAACTTAAGCATAGATTTTGTCTTTGGATTGCCTTGAACTGCTCGAGGCAAAGACTATATTGTGGTCATCGTAGACAAATTCAGCAAGATTGTGCATTTTGTGCCCTACACCAAAACTAACAATGCTTCAGCTATTACATTTTTGTTTTTGCAGGAAATTGTTTGCTTGCACAGTGTGTTGAGGAGTATGGTGTCAAACCATGATTCGAAATTCCTAGGCCATTTCTTGTGCACTCTTTGGTGTCGGTTACTATTCAATACTTCTTGCCATCCCCAAACCAACGATCAAACAGAAGTTATCAACCACACTCTAAGATCACTGCTCCGAGCTTCAATGGAGAAAAACTTAGCCAACTAAGATGTCTACCTCCCTGTAGTAGAGTTTTCTTACAACAAAGCCATACACACCACCACTAGTGATACGAATCATGGCCAAAAATAGACAAGGCTGGTCGCTGAATAGGTCTAAGCTTGCAGAAAGCTCAAAATGGAAGCAATGGGGAACATACGGAATGATAATTGCGAATGAAGAAGTAAGCAAAACTCACGAATAGCTTCAGAGTATATAATGTACCAATTGAACTTCCAAGGACTTATGGCACAATTCGATATGACGCATAAATCAGTCCAATGAGGTTACTCGCCACCTAGCCTTACTCAAGGGTTAAGATAAGAGTAATGCTGAGAGTAAACAGAGTATTTACGCAAGGAAGAAAACACAAAAGTGTATTAATGGTAATCTAAATTCTGGTTTCTTCTTCTTTTCATAGCTACAAGTACAAGGGTATTTATACCTATAAGTTAGGGCAACTTGCCTAAAAGGAAAAACACAAAAAGGGCATTTCTTAAGAAAGTAATGTACAAGATACAAAAAGGTAAAAAATAAATATATAAGGAAAATAATTATTGGTGCAACAGATTCTATACATGATACTCTATACATGGCGATGCTACAGTGGCGAGGTTATTGGAAGATGCGAACAGAAAGTATGGACAGCTTGCTTATCCGAACAGGGGTGGCTTAGTCAGTTCGGAGTCTCTCTATCTCAGCTTTTCGGTAGCAAGGAAGATGTCAAGTTATTGGTCGGCTCGGGTGCGAATGAGTAATCTTCAAGTCGACGCACTATAGAAAGATAGGAAGTCATTCAACTTAGCATGAAGGATGGTTCAGCAAAGAAGTACTCGACCTCGATAGGGGTCGGATGGAATGGGAAGATTCATCTTACCAGTCCTTTTAGATCTTGGGCTCAGCTGCTGGTAAGTGGTCCGATAGCCTGATTCCTATCATTCCCTCCAGGTTGTTTTGGATTTAGGATCAAATCCGAATGGTCTTCGTTCAGCTTTCCATCAAGGTGATACGAATTGAGGTCGGCAATGTTAAAGGAGTTAGAAACCCCATAGTCCTTGGGTAATTCCAATTTGTAGGTATTATCATTGATCTTTCGGAAGATTCTGAAAGGTCCTATAGCTCTTGAAGATAATTTGTTCCTCCTCTTGTTTAGGAATTGTTCCTTGCTAAGGTGTAGCCATACCAAGTCTCCTGGTTGGAATTGTTTAGCCATCTTTCCTTTGGCCTTCTCTCGCATCCTTCTAGCAGCTTAGTTGATGTGCCGAGTGACTTTGTCATAAATGTGCTAAAGGGATTGTGCTTGAACTCTTACATCAAGGTCCTCTTGCGTGAGTACAAGTATAGGGGTATGATCGAAAGGCAACTTAAGATCGAAACCATAGACCACTTCGAAGGGAGTCTACTTAGTGGTGTCATGCACTGTCCAGTTATAAGCGAACTTAACCATTGGCAAGTAGACGTCCCAATCAGCCAAGTTCTTTCCCACTGCAACTCAGAGCAGTGATCCTAATGTTCGATTAACCGCCTCCGTTTGGCCGTTAGTTTGGGGTTGACATGAAGTACTGAATAGTAGTTTAGTTCCCATCTGACGCTACAAGGTCCTTCAGAAGTGGCTTAAGAACTTTAGATTCTTGTCTAAGATTACACTTCTCGATATGCCGTGTAATCACACAATCTCCTGTAAGAAAAGAGAAGCAATAACCAAACCATCATTAGTTTTTTTACAGGGCACGAAGTATGCCATTTTGTTGAATCGATTCAAGACGACCATTATAGAATCTTTGCTTCAGGTAATTCATGGTAATCTGAAAATAAAGTCCATACTCAACTTAGTCCATAGCTTTGTTGGAACAAGTAAAGGCATTGCTTTCCCTTGCTCGACTTAGCACTTAGCCCTTTTGCATATAGTATAGCTTTCAATAACTCAGTGCACCTCTCTCCTTATTCTCAACTAGAAGAAGTGACCATTTAATAGTTTACAGGTCCTTCTTTCTCCAAAATATCTGGAGAGTCCTTCACTGTAGGCTTCCCTTATCAATAGTTCTTACAATAAATAGGTCGGCACACATAATTTTGCACCTAAGAACAAGTAACCATCCTCCACATGATACTCATCCACTGTCTTTCCATTAGCGCATCTCATGATTATGGGTCCAAAGTATGGGTCCTTGGAATACTGCTCTTTGATACTTGCAAACCCAAATAACTTGGTCTACATTTCGGTTAAAAACGCATGTCTCCTTGAAAGAGCATCTGCAACTATGTTACTCTTTCTTTGCTTATATTTAATCACAAAATTGAATCCTTCAAGGAATTCAACCCATCTCGCCTGCCGCCATATTTGTAGTGTTTGGATCAGCACCAAGAGTTCCTTGTCATACACGGAGTAATTCAACTGTGGTCCTCTAAGCTTCTCACTGTGGAAGGCAATTAGTCTACCTTCTTGCATTAGAACAGCGCCTATTCTAATGCTTGATCCGTCACATTTCAGCTCAAATATTTTCTTGAAGTCAGGTAGAACCAATACTAAGGTGGAGGTCAATCTTTCTTTTACTTTGGTAAAGCTCCTCTCTTCCCTTTCTCCCCATCGGAAGTCGGTTTCTTCTTCATGAGCTCAGTAAGTGGTGTGGCGAGGGTGCTGAAATTCTTGATGAATCGTTTATAAAATGAAGCCAGTTCATGGAACTTCTCACATCGGCACAAGTAGTAGGAGTCGGCTACTCTACAATTGCTCGAATTTTATCGTCATCCACGCGTAACCCTCCTCTACTAACTACATAGCCTAAGAATACCACTTCTTCCTAGTGGTATTCTTCCTGTGACTCAGCATATAAGCACTGTAAATTAGGATGTCGTCAAAGTACACCACGACACCCTTTCTTATTAGATGTCTCAACACATGGTTCATTAGCCTCATGAAATTGTTCGAGGCACTTGACAAGTAAAAGGGTATGACCATCCATTCATAAAGTCTACGTCGAGTTTTAAATGCAGTTTTCCACTAGTCTCCTGGCCTCATGTGATTTGATGATAGCTAAACTTCAAATCAATCTTGCTAAAGATCTTGGCTCCACTCAGTTCATCGAGCATTTCCTCCAGTTTAGGAATGAGATACCTGTATTTGGTTGTGATTTTATTTATCGTTCGACTATCCACACATATCTGCCAAGTCCCATCCTTTTTCGGTACAAAAAGCACCGACACAACATAAGGGCTAAGACTTTCTCTAACGTACCCTTTCTTCAGCAACTCATTGACTTGACGTTAGAGCTTAGAAGCTTGCTCAGGATTCAACCAGCTCAGGATTCAGCTAATAAGCTGGTTTATTTAGCAACATGGCACCAGGTACTAAGTCAATGCAGTACTTTATGCCTTAAGTTGGGGGCAACTCCTTAGATAACTGTTATAGGAATAGGTTAGTATACTCATCTAGCAACTCTTTGATTTCTTGGGGTAATTTACCCCACTCCTTCATCTCTAATAGCTTATCAACATTGGTGGCCTCTCGGAGCTCGGCTTTACTCATCACTAGATCCTTCTTCGATTCACGAGTAAGTTTTGTTAACAATTTATTAACTTCTCTCGGCAGTATCAGGTTTAGTGTGACCTTCCAGTCATCCTTTTTGAACATATACGTGTTCTTGTAGCCGTCATGGATAACTTTCCTATCAAATAACCATAATTTACCTAGCAACACGTAGGAGGCATACATGGGCAGTACGTCATAAAGAATTTGGTCTGAGTAATTCCCTATAGTGATTGGCAGTATTATTTGCCAAATGACATGTAATGCTCCTTTCTCACTCAATTAGTGCAACTAGTATGGCCTTAGATGTGCAACAGTCAGCAACTTTAATTTTGAAACAAGATTGATCGATGCTACATTAGTGTAGCTTCCACTATCCACGATGAGGGCGTATACTTGATTATTCACCTTGCAGGTTGTATAGAACAAATTCTCTCTCTACTCCTCCTCTCGTGAGGGTTCTATGTTCATAGTGTATTAAACAATCATGAGTAACTTATCCAATTCCTTAGCAAACATGTCCTCCTTAATCAACTCTTTCTCGGCATTCAAGGACCTCCTCTTCCTTAGGTTTCTCATCTGTACTGTCTACTTCTAGCTTCGAGACGTCTTCCTTAATGACCATTGTCCTACTGTTCAAGCACTAAGCAACCATATATCCAAACCCTTGTCTTCCTATCAGACCTTTACCCCTTCTCATAAGTTTAGGTTGGCACTTCACCATTAAGTTGGCCTTTCTGCTCAACTTGACTCAATACTTGACCAAGCTCGGTAACTTGCCCGTCCGGGTCGACTAGTTGGCATCCTAATCGTTAGTCGGCTCCTTCTTTGCCTTTCTACTTACTGGGTAATCCTAACAGCTTCATCCATTGTATCAAATCATTAGAGCTCCACAATGTCTTGAATGTCTTCTCTCAACCCAGTAATGAATCTTGAGATTATTCGAGCTAGTGGTTCCTCCACTTCGCAATGGATTATAAGCATTTGAAATTTTTGAACATACTCGTTAACAATTCGACCTCCTTGTCTCAACTCTTAAAGCTGAATGAAAGTATCTTGAAGATAAGTTTTTGGCACGAATCTATTTCTGGGTACTCTTTTCATCCACAATCTATTTTTGGCACGAATCTATCTCTCCATAAGGAGAGATAACAATTCCTTATGGTCTGGAAATTCTTCCACCACATGGCGACATATCCAAAATACTCAACAGTAGTAGTTCTCACTTTCTCGTAATAATAATAATAAAAAACAAACTCCACCTTTTCTTCCCACTCCAAATATTTATTAACATTCCCAGATCCATTGAAACTTAAAATCCAAAGCTTCACAAGGTCAGATGTTGTAAAGACTCATATGCGTTCTTCTTCGAAATACTCTTCTTTGTCCTTTTCATCAAGTTCTCTCAGGTCTATCCTTTACCTTTCTCATCCGCCTACTCTTCTACCTTGAACTAGTCGAGCTAGGTTTTGACCTCTAATAGGTTGAGCAGCCTGTGGAGTATTTTACGAGGCTTCAGTAGGTCGGCAAGTTAAAGCATAAACAGCTTAGGTCAGATCTACTAAGAGGTTAGCCATCTCAGCAAGTCTTTAGTCAATACTTCTCGGTATCTCCTATGACTGTTATTTATCATGGACAACTCCACTATTGTCATCTCCAACACCAACATTTA
This sequence comes from Lumnitzera littorea, assembly GCA_024138015.1. NCBI lineage: Eukaryota > Viridiplantae > Streptophyta > Magnoliopsida > Myrtales > Combretaceae > Lumnitzera > Lumnitzera littorea. The sequence continues at coordinate 10,405,962 of JAMXBB010000006.1, read as the reverse complement.
CACTTGGATCTATCATTTTCCTCACTAATTCAAAGTCCAAATAAACACTCTCACAAACCAGAAAATCAATAGCTAGCAAACTCAACGATTAAGATGAACATAATAACTTGCTCTTTTAACATATGCAAAATAGAGTATAAGCAAAACTTTAGAAAAACCAACAAGTCAAACAAAATCTCTACTCTGATATCAAGATGATACAAACCGTAGCCAAGAACAGACAAGGTCAGTTGTTGAATGGGTCCAACCTTGCAGAAAGCTCGAAATGGAAGTGGTGGGGAACGTGTGGAATGATAATTGTGAATGAAGAAGTAAACAAAACCCACCAATAGCTTCAGAGGATATGACACGCTAATGGAATTTTTGAGGATTCACGGCACAATTCGATATAACGTACGAATCAGTCCGGTGAGGTTACTCGCTATCCAACCTTGTTCAAGGATTAGAAAAAGAGTAATGTCAAGAATAAATAAAATGTTTACGCAAGGAAGAAAACATAAAAGTATATTAATGGTAATCTGAATTCAAGTTTCGTCTTCTTTTTACGGTTATAAGTACAAGGGTATTTATATCAACAAGTTAGATCAACTTGCCCAAAAGGGAAAAGATAAAACGGGCATTTCCTAAGGAAATCATGTACAAAATACAAAAGGGCAAACAATAAATATATAAGGAAAATAATAATTGGTACAACGGATTCTATACATGATACTATATACGTAGCAATGTTACAGTAGTAAAGTTGTTGGAAGATGCGGATAAAAAGTACGGATAGTTTACTTGTCTTAGCTGGGGTGATTTAGTCAGTCCGGAGTCTCTCTATCTCGGCTTCTCGGCAAGGAAGATGTCAAGTCATTAGTCGGCTCGGGTGTAGGTGAGTAATCTTCAATTTGACGCACTACAAAGAGATGGGTAGTCATTTGGCTTGGCATGAAAGGTGACTCGATAAGAAGGGTAGCTTAACAAGGAAGTACTCGACTTCGGTAGGGGTCAGCTGCAATAGGAGGATTCGTCTTACTAGTCCCTCTAATCTTTAGGCTTGGCTGCGGGTCAATCAGTGGCCCGATAGCCTAATTCTTATCAACTAAATATGCTTATTTGAAGTCATCTATGGTTTCAACTTAGAGTTGCCCCTTGATCACACCCCAATGGCCTCAATTGACCAAGAAGATCCAAAAGTAAGAACAAAACTTAGTCCCTCCAATAGATCTATCAACCAGTCACTCAGCACATTGACCAAGCTACTAAGAAGCTAAGAAAGAAAGACAAAAGAAGGAAGACTAAGTACTTTCAACTCAATGACCAAGTATGGCTACACTTGAGCAAAGAAAGGTTTCCTAATAAAAAGAAGAACAAATTGTCTACCAAAGCTGAAGGACCAATCAAAATCCTCCAAGAGATTAATGCCAATGCCTACCAGTTAGCGCTACTCGAGGACTTTAGAGTATCTAATGTATTTAATGTTATCGACCTTAGCCCCTACAAACCCGAGGAAGAATTGAATTAAGATCAATCAGATTTGATCCCAAATCCCAATCAACCTAGTGGAGATACTAGGAATCAAGTTACTGGACCTCTAACTTGAGCCTGAGCTTTCGGACTTGAAAGTATGGCGAGGTAGATTCTCTCTTTATGACTAACATCTGAAGAATCCAAGCTGCTACAATCTGTTGACCTATTACTCAGTCTAAGTTGAACTCTTCCATGCTTATTAATAGTCTCTAATTATCAACTTAAGACACACTTGGACAACGGTTTGGCCCACCTAACCACCAATTTGGCCTACCTGAATCCAAACTGCTCAAAACGTATTCAAGCTAAACTCACTTGGATGAATCATCAACTGTGCTTGGCAGCCCCCAGTCTGACAGTATAACTTGTCTATTTATACCAAAAACGTCCCAATGACCAAATGCTACATGTCCAATCCCACGTAAAAGGATTTGCTGGACTAATCATCAATTTCTTTTGTACCATTTATTATTCTTTATACATTACTTCTTTAGAAAATATCTTTTTTGTCCTTTCCATTTAAGGTAGGAATAAATACCCTTATAATATATAGCTGCAACATCATACGTCGGTTATTGAATATATGACATCGTCTCTTTTCTCGAGCATTCCCTTTTGCTGACTTTACTCTTATTGTAACTTTTAAGCAAAGCTAGGTGGCGAGTACCTTCATTCGACCGGCTCGTGCATCATATCGAGTTTATTCATGAGTCTTTGATAGTTTCATGGTGTGTTATATCCTCGAAGCTAATCGTAGTTTTTATTCAATTACTTTCCTTTTTATGCATTCCTACTTCTATTCCTTTTTGCACATTCCCACTTCCATTTCAAGCTTTCAACGAGCTTTGACCTATCTTTAATACAATTGCCTTTGTCTACCCTCGCCACAGCCATATCAGATGTGGCACAAATTTAAGTTCAATGGGAAGCCCTACTTACTGAGGAAGTAACATGGGTGGATCTACAATAGTTCATCAAGGATCATCGTAATTTTGGCCTTAGGGTTAGGGTCGTTTTTCCAACAAGAGAAGAATTTGATATGAATATTATGAAGTAGAGATCAAAACGAGTTACGAAGTGGCCCAAAAAGTTGCAAGACTACATATGATTACTTGGAGTTGCATGGATATAAGATAATACAAGTAAATGAGAAGCATACAATAAGGAGTTATACATGCCTGTAGTAAATATAAGAAATAGTAGTCGTTGCAGTTAGGGTTTTAACTGAAAAAGCTAATAAACTTCAAATATATATAAAAGCAAGAAGTAGAATAGAATAGAATAGGAATCTGATCATTCTGTTACCAAAGTGTAAACTTTGTTGGAGTTTCTAGCACTCGAAGTCCAATACTTTTCATTTTTATTTCCATTTCCTTTCATGTACCTCGCAAAATACTAAATGAACAAGACAAAATTAGTATCACGTTGTAGATCTGATCGTGTAGAATACAAATCTATAATTAGATTGTAAAGATTTTGAGTTTTTCTTTGAAAAAGGATCAAACTCTAAATTTTCTAAACATTATATAAGAAAGAAAATTCGAGAGAGTTAAGAAAAGTAAACGACAGAGGAGAGAGAGTGTACCTTTCTGACTTAGAGACTGAGAAAGGATTGAGCGAGATATTTTGTTAGAGTGAAGAAGTGAGATTTAGATTTAGGCCAAGATAGAGTGGGCCTATTACCACCCTTCGGGCCTATGGTGTTTAGAATGGTCGCTTAAGGCCAAATGAGTGGCGATTTACTTCAAAAAGTGAATTGTTTAACTCACATATATTTATAATTAATTATTAATTCGTTCTTATATCCTGTTCGTAAATGGTTTTAACAAAGTTAGTTTAAGTAATAAAAATTATTATGAAAACTTTAATTAGATGGTAATTGATCTTTTTAAAATATAGATAAAAATTGTACATTTTAATAAAATTTAGGTATCATTTGTAATTTAACCCTTATAATTCTACGTGGCCATCACAAGTAGTTATTAACTATCAAACATATAAATTCTATTTATCTTAAATTCTCAAACATATAAATTCTATTTGTCCATATATCACTGTACCATCCACATGGACAGTTGCTCCCTATAAAACCTTTTACACGTACTTTTGTCAATGACTATCTCGCTGGACAGTGGACATTATAGACACAGTGGTGATACATAAAAAAAATTGGAAACTTCAATGTTACTGGAGATTTAACCCCACCCAAAAAAAAAAAAAAAAATTGTTAGTGGAGATAAAAGTTGTGGCGGTTTAACAAAAAGAGTAATGACGCAGCATGTATTAGAATATTTGCATAATTGCAATACATCATGGAGAGAACGAAGAAGAAACAACGATTGATAAGAAACCAAGGTAACATGCCTTTCGGTGAAACATACATAATAATAAGATACAATTTGCTCAACTTTATTCCTTATGTCCTTTCACTTGTGTCTCCTCCATAATACTTCTTCCACGACACACGAGAGAATAAGATAATGAAAAATAAAAGTTAGAAAATCGATTTTGTGTCCGCATCTCTCTTATCTTCCCCTTGTCCCACTCACATGTAAATGGGAAGGCTATAGAAATTTAGCGTAAGCCATATTCCCTGAAAATAATGGTCCATCATTTGATTCCAGGGTTTGTTTTTGGTAAATTATAGTACACGGTAACTCGTGCACGTCTAGTCTAGTACAATGACTAGGTTACAGATTATCCACCTAATATAGTATATATACTGAATAAACAGCTAGTATATATAGGATAAAAGATGTCCAGTTGCGTAAATTAATAAATAAAGAAATGTTCGTAGAAGGCAATTTCGATTCCCTAAAATTCCTCTGCCATGAACGTTACAATGAGGTTGATACGGTTTTAAACACGAATAACTTCAGACGAATTGGGAAAGAGGGGAACAGACGGAGAAAGAAAAAGAAATTGTAGCTCCAAAATTATTTTTTCTAAAGTTTTTTAGGATGTTATTAGGTATAATGAATATTTAAGATTATAAGAAATAATATAATATTATTATGATATCATAAAATATTTAAAAGTTTTGGATAATTTGGACTATCAATTTGTACCTATATAAAGATCTATTTTTTTTTTTTAAATATAGTTTTGTCTTTTTAACCATAGGTGGTCTTTTATGGAAATAATTAAGGATTGCTAGAAAAATAAGAAATTAACTGTTAGCCCCAATCATCGATGTAGGAGAAATAGATCATAATGTATACAAATTAAAAGAATTGATATCATAAATGGTATCTAAATTATATAATTTATTACCTATATTTTGAAAAGATTAATTTAATACTTAATTGAATTTTTTTAATTATTTTCACTGCCTAAACTAACTCTATTAAATTGTTTTACTAACTTCGATATAAGAACGGATAGTAAATTGACCAATAGTCATCAATAGTCAAATGACTCACTTTTTGAAGTAGATTATAATTCATTTCGCCTTAAGTGATCATCTCGGCTACTTTAGGATCAAATAGTGGCTAGAATGTTCAATTTGTGGTTTGTTTTTATATTTACACCAATAAATGAACTTAACAAAGTTAGTTTTAATAGTAAAAATGATGCTATAAACTTCAAGTGGTAATAAATTAATCTTTTTAAAATATGTATAAAAAATTATATATTTAAACAAAGTTTAAGTACCATTCATGACATTATCCTTAGTTATGATAAATCTGTGAGGAGGAAGCATAAATGGTTTACAAGAAAACATAAAAAATATCAAGTTAATACTAATTGTAAACATTCTAATAAAATAAACAAAATGACTAGCTGTTGATTTATTCATCGATTAATGATAGCTCAAAATAATGTTACGATTGGTATCAAAATTTACATTAATCTCCACTTATGGGCATGTAACAACTTAAAACCTTAAAGTACTCAAGAAACGGTGGGTTTTATTGGGATGATGTCGAGATAAGTTTAGTAACCATGATGAGAACTGAAACTAATATGAAAAACTTACTATTAGTTAATCAGACAAGGGCAAGTTGTTAACAATATATAAGGCTAGCCAAAAAGAAAACCGATCGATTGTCAAGCTTAAATTTTGCTTTCTTCCTAGTGCTTTAGTTACATTGATCTCAAACCACTTAGTTTGATAAAAATATTAAGGTTTAACATTTGTCACCAATAGAAGTCGAAAAATAAAACAGGTAAAATCAGATAGATAGAGCAACTGTACTTAGCCTATATCAGTATTCATACATTGTTGTACATCTATTTTTCATTGTGTACTTTCGTAGCATTTATTCGTGATCAATTCAGATTTTTGCCCCTAATTTTTAAAAGCATGAATGGTTTGTATTTGGGTCACCACGAGTCATCGCGTGTCCCCGAAAGAATAAGCAAAGCCGCACGTAAAGGTATTAGGTATTTATAAATGGGCCTTCGAAACTACTTCCTCGTCGGCCACAAAATTCCAATCATACGCTTGTGTGTTGGCCGTTTCAGATTCTGTTGGTTTTCCGTAAAGTCCCCTTACTTAATAGTTACAGTCTTGATACATATGGTACGACGTGGGATGCTCAGCCAAGGTAATGCAAGGAAATTAAATACGGTTGTTGCCGGTCGTTCCGGACCAATATAAATCTTGGTTAGATTTTCACAAGTGGGCTGTGTCAGATTCCAAATTCGATTTCGTTGGGATGCTAAAAATCACCTTTCCCGACGACCCACTCTACGGCGACTACGCGGGTTGGGATGGGACTTGAAGTATACCATATGGCTACAGCTGTTTTACTCATTGATTAGGTTTGCTCGCCGTGGATGGAGCCTACCATTAGGGCTCCCCTCGTTCTTTCTTTCTTTTTATTTTTTAAATCATATAATTTCATTTCGTATATATAATTATAATATTTTGTTAAAGTTTCTTTAACACAATTTTTTCAATGTTTCTTGCCATGTAAACACTTCTTTTTTAAAAAATTTGCCCTGCTTGTTTTCCTTTTTCGGTTATTTTACTAAAAAGAAAAGAAAAGGTCTAGTAGTTTCTACACATATTAATGTGCAAAAGATAATTTACATCTCTATTATTATTATTATGTCACATTTAGTATATAAGAATGGTATAAAGTTAAACGAATTGGAATAGATTGAAGCATAATAGAATAGAGTGGAATGAGAATCAGAATGTTAAATCATTTATTATTTTTAGAAATATTTATGAAATAAAATGTGTAAATAATAGTATTAATTGAAAATTCCATAATTATTACATGTAATAATATTGAATAAGTAATTTTTTTATTAATGTAATTCATGAGAATGGATGGAATTGCAATTTTGTCCCTCAAAAGTGAAATCATAATTTTTATTAAAGTTCCAATTGCAGTTTCGCTTTTTAAAAACACTCCCAAACATAGGAAAAGGAATGAACTAGAATCAAGATTCCTTTTTAGGTCTATTTTGGTGCATTAAATATGACATTAATGTGTCGGTGAACATATGATGTGCTTAGAAGTTGACTTAATCACTTGGGCATATCGTAGGGAATAGTAACAACAAGTCCTTTAAGTTTTCAAAGAATGAAGGAATGGAAAATGCAACAAATATAGTAGCTTTTATGGAGCTGCTCGACAGATATAACACACCAATGAACACAATACAGCTTAATATTTTACTTAATATGATGCACAAGCTAATATTAAGATTCATTCTATTTACCAAGATTCGATAAGAGTAATATACTTGGAGAAAGGTATCTTATAAGAACAAGTATATTCAATATCCATAAAGGTATAAGGTGATTCCGACCATAAAAGACAAGGGACTGTTTACAGTAAGTCCCTAAGATAACAAAGAAATATGTGTAATTACAATAAAGGGCAATACAATAATCTTAGTTTAATACATTGCTAAAAGGGGAGAAATAGTACAAAGAATTATAGTGTAATGTTAGAAAAAAGAATGATAAGTGGCATGCTATAATTAGGTCCATGTTATGGGATCCTAGGGTACTGTAGCCGAATGGAGTTGATGTTAAGACTATTGTTGATGAGCTATGTTGGGAGTTGGTGAGGTGATTGAATGAAACTGTAGTTCAGTAAGCTGGAAGAGTAAAGCTCAGCATATAGTATCCTCGGCCTCGGCACTCAACAGGTTCACCTCAGCACTTAACAATTTAACAACTACGTAAGAGTTCAAGCAAAATAGGGTGTGTCCGAGTTGGGCCCTTAAAGCGTCCGACTACAGCTCTTCCGAGTATAAGAGCTCATCCTTGGCAGGCTAATAAAAGAGAATCCTCTTGGTGAGAGATTGAAGGCCTTAAAGGTGAGGGTAAGTGATGGGTTCGAAGGTCGACAATCCATCAAGTCCCCGAGATTGTTGAAAATTTTCCCTTAAATCTTTGTCTTTATCTTCTTCTTCTTCTTTCCATACAAAAGGCATTAAGTTGGCAACATTGAAAGTGGGAGACACTCCTTATCCTTCAAGTAGCTTTAACTCATAGACGTTGTCATTAATGCATCGAATGATCTTAGAAAGGCTATACGACCTAGGAGATAACTTGTTTGTCCTCTTCCTTATAAATCACTCCTTATTGAGGTAGATCCAGATAGGGTTTCCTAAGCTATAAAGAACTCACCTTCTTCCTTGGCTTCCTTGTTCTCTCTATCAAGCCACTATCTTGGCTAATTACTCGGCAACCTTCTAATGCAATTTCTAAAACTCCTTAGCACACTGCAAGCTAGTCAGCCTTTCTCTTATGGAAGTTGAGTTGGTGATCATATCTAATGATAAGTTTGGGTTAAGTCCATAGACGATTTCGAAAGGCATCCTTCTTGTTGAGCTATGAGTGGAGCGACTATAAACGAACTCAATGATAGGTAGACAGAGATCCTAATCATGTAGATTCTTCCCAATAGTAACTCGAAGGAGGTTGCCTACTGCTCCGTTCACAACCTCTGTCTGGCCATTTGTTTACAGATGGCAAGAAATACTGAACATAAGCTTAGGGTCAAGCTTCTTCCATAATGTTCACCAAAAGAAGCTTATGAACTTTGAATCACAATTAGATACAATACTCCTTAGAACTCCATACAGCCGCATGATCTCTTACAAAAAGAGGTTATTAACAAATAAAGTATCATTAGTTTTGTGGCAAGGGATTAAGTGACTTATTTTGCTGAACTAATTAACCACCACCATAATAGAATTATGTCTTCGCAGTGTTCTAGGTAAGCTGAGCATGAAATCCATACTTAGATCAGTCCATAGCTACTTAAGTATGGGCAAAGATGTATATTCTCCATATGGCTCGCTTGCATACGTCATACTACTCAAGAATTTTGCAAATATCTTTCATCATCCTAGGTTAATAAAAGTACTCTTTCAGCAATTTGGCCATTCTCTTCTTGCCAAAATAGCTGGCTAAGCCTCCAACATGGGCTTCTTGAGTAAGTAAGTCCCTGGTAAAGCTACTTAGCATACGGACTTGCCTTTCTTTCATAAAAAAATCCTTAGCTCAGATAGAACTCATCCACTACTCTTCCAATGTTGCACTTGGCCATTAGTAGGCTAAAATACGAATCATGCTCATATTGATTTAACAGTATACCAAACCTGAGTATCTTAGCTTACAATATTGTGACAAGGATATGCCAATAAGAAAGTGTATTGGCCACAGTGTTAAAACTTTCCTTCTTGTACTTAATGACATAGCAAAAGGTTTTTAAGAACTTAACCCATTTAACATGACGTTGAGAAAGTTTCTGTTGTCATTTGAGATACTTAAGAGATTCATGGTTGGTTTAAATAATGAACTCTTTCGGTAGTAGGTAATGTTGCCAGTTCTAAAGTACATGAACAAGGGCATAGAATTCTTTATCATATGCCAACGAATTCAATGTGGTACCCCTGAACTTCTCACTGAAATAAGCAACTAGTTGGCGATCCTACATGCGAACAACTTCAATGTCAACTCTAGATGTATCACATTCTTGTTCAAAAACTTTGTCAAAGTCAAGCAGTACTAACATTGGGGCAGAGGTTAACTTAGATTTAGTCTCCTCATAACTTCTTTGAGCTTCCTTAGCCCATTTGAATTCAAAGTTTTTCTTAGTTAGCTCTGTTAGTGGGGCAACTATGGAACTAAAATTCTGAATGAATCTTCAACAACACTAGTCAGTGCTGGCCATTCGAGAATTGCTCAAACTTTCTCGTCATCAATTCTGATACTTCCCTCAGAAACAACATAATCGAGGAATACTATCTTGCTTTGACAGAACATGAACTTCTTTAAATTGCTGAATAATTACTCAGCACGGAGGATATCAAACATAGATCTCAAGTGTGCAACATGAGAAATGAGGTCGGTACTATATAACAGAATATCATCATAGTGAACAACAACACATTTACCAATAAGTGATCTCAAGATATGATTCATGAGTTGCATAAAGGTGCTCGACGCATTTGTAAGAAAAAATGGCGTCACCATCTACTCGAATAGATTGTCCTTTTTTTTTAAAGCAATTTTCTACTCGATACGGACCGAGGCTAAGGATAGACAAGGCCAGCTGTGGGGATGAGTTCGATCCTGCCGAAAGGAACGAAAAGTAAATGGGAGTCAATGGTTTAGCAATCTTGTGCACTAACTCTATGGATATGAGGCACTATAGAACCACATACGGATCTAAGACTCGTCAGATGTGATGCACTAATCCGAGTAGTAAGGTTGCCCGCCACAATCCTTACTAAAAGGATTGATAAGAGCTAGTAAAGGAGAGAAAACCTTCTAAGAGAAAAGACTCCAAAAAGGGGGTTTTTCATTAATCTTCTATATATATGCATTGTTACAAAAGTTACTATTTATAGTACATCCTAAATCCTAGTAGCAAAATTATAAATAATGTATAAGACTTTAAAACTTAAAGAATTAGGCTCATAAATAAAATAAAGACAAACGAGTACAAAAATATAAAACTATATGTTTCATAGGGAGAAGTCAGCATGTAGTCATTCGATATGCCTTAGAGGTAGTTTCGTAGTGCTTGGCCGAGACATTAAAGAGGTTAGCCCATAATTGTCGAGTTCTGAAGTCAGTCGGCAATAGTTTCTCCGAGGTGTGTCGAATAGATCTAACACTTGGTAAAGTGATTTCTTGGCTACTAAGTCGATAACAGACTTTAGTTAAGTGAGTTCGACTTTGGGAAACATGATACCTTGGCCTATCGGTAAGCATGATGCCGGGTTCTAAAGTCAGTTGGCAATAGTTTCTTTGAGGTGTGTCGAGTGGATCTAACACTTGGTAAAGTGATCTCTTAGCTACTAAGTCGATAACAGACTTTAGTTGAGTGAGTCCAACTCTGGGAAACATGATACCTCGGCCTATCAGTAAGCATGATGCCGAGTAAGTGATTGGTCAGGCATAGGTGAGAATCAATCATTGTCTTGGCCTTATGCTTCCCGGCACTTTATCTGCTGTAAAGTGTTATTCGACTCGGCAGACAGAATGAGTCAGCAAGTAAATGACCTTGGCTTTGGCAGTCGGGTTGGGCCGATACCTTGAAGCCTATCACTACTTGTCTCTAAGTTTCGTTTGAATTTAGTTGTAACTACTTTTCAGATCAATTGATAAGAATCAAACTACTAGACTTTTGTGTAACGACCCGACTAGAATTCCTCCCACCAATGTATTGTTTGCTTTGGCGTAAAATACTGTACGATTTTAACCCTTGGTGCAGCAACTTCCCAGGAGGTCACCAATTCTAAGATTGCTCCAACCTGAGTATGCTTAATTTCAGAGTTTTGACGTATTTCGAACCGCTACACCAAAAGATATCTCGATGATTAAAGTTTCTTCTCCAAGCATGTGAAGGGTATTACACCTTGACTTAAACCCAAATTTGAGGGTTAGAAAGTATGGCCAGGTGAATTCTTTCCTTACGACCTACTACTGAGGAGTCCAAGCTACTGCAATCTACCGACTTGATGCTTAGGCCGAGTTAAACCCTCTCGTACTTGTTGATTGTCACCAATTGTTGACAGAGCTATACCTGAGCAACAACTCGGTAGATTTGACCACCTACTTAGTTGACCTGAATCTGAGCCATACCGAATGTGTCTAAGGTAAATTTACTTTAGAAGAATTACCTGCTCGGCCTAACACAGCCTACCCATCACTTCTACTCAGCACTTCGACTCAGTAGATACTAAATTGATTGTACAAAATAATCTTTTCTGCCAGAAAACCATTCATCCACAATGAGCCACATGTTCGAGTAACCATATGATAGAATCCTCCATATGAGATGCTCACTTTTGTTGTATTTTCAATTGTACCCTTATTATTTCTTATACATTACTTCTTTTAAATATTACCATTTTTTGTCTTTTCCATTTTAAGAAGGATACTATAATGTTTTGAGTATAAATACCCCATTATAATGTAGCCGCAAGAATCATCTTATCCTAGAATATTAAACATATCCTTTGTGAACTTACTCTCGTTAGCTTGCTTACTTGCTTACTTTACTTTTATTCGAACCCTTAAACAAGGCTAAGTGGCGAGTACCCTCACTAGACTATCTCATGCATTATATCAAGTTATGACGTGAGTTCTCAGAAGTTCTCTAGTTCGCCACATCCTTGGAGCTATTTGTAGGTTTGGTTGTTTTACTTTTCCTGTTTTTCACACAATTCCTATTGTTTTCTTCAAGCATTCTATAAGTTTGGACCTACCCTAACAACCATCTTTGTTAGTTTTTGGCTTTGATTTGCATCATCTTTAGTATTAAAGTAGAGGTTTCGTTTAGATAAGTTGTGTTTGAACTTTCTCATGAGTATAGTAATTGTTGTGGTAGTGTGTTGTAGTTGTTTGGAAGTTAGTTGTAATAGTTCGAGTAAGTATGATTAGTAGTCTATTTAGGTATATGCTTTGTTTTGCCTTGTTTTGAGTATATAAAAACATAGCAAGCTTTAGTTGGGTTAATGTAGATACCCTATTTTTGCCCATCTTTATTTTTCAATTTTTTTTTTTTTTTATGATAGGGTAAAGGGTCTTAAATAAATATAAATATTTAAAAAAGAAAAGAAATATAGGAAGATACAAACAATAGAAAATTTAAGAAAAGCCAAAAAATAAGAAATGCAAAAAAATAGAAAATTACAAAAAAAAAAAACTGAAAATTCACAAAAAATAGAAAAAATAGAGGATTTAAGAAGTTTAGAAATTTTTTTAGATAATTTAATAGAATAGGATCTTTAATTTAGATAAAATAAGAAAAGAGTTATTGAGTTTGAGTTTAGATTTGAATCTAATCTATACTAACCTAGTCATTGTACATATAGACAAGTTACAGGCCAACAGTTTAACAAATAAGCACTTAAACATTTGGCATTGAATTAGCTGGAGGTTTAGAGTTCGAATCTCACTAGATACAAATTGCCCTTTTTTTCTTTTTGAAAGGAAAAGTATATATAATAGCAATAATAAGATCTTGATGTGCATTTAAGATAGGACTTTTTAATAAGTATTTAATTTAGTTCTTATTTGAAAAAAAAAGAAAAAAAAAACTTGGTGCAGATCAAAATTTGGTCTGTAAATATTAAACAGGGCATGAAGCCTTGACAGGTTGGAACGTAGGCTATAGAGGGGCGCACCCCATTTTTTTTTTAAATTTGGTCTGTACATTGCACATGCACATAGGGGCGTATGGCACATGTTTCGCATGTGACCTGTGGCCTCAGTTCTTCTCCTCCACAATTTTTTTATAGATTTCCAATATTTTCCTTCTCTTATATGCTTGGTTTTTAGTCATTTTTTACCCCATTTACTACACAATTTCACTGAATTAATGGTGAAATCGTATTGTGTACCTGGCATACTTTGAATTGGGATAAAAAAAATCATCTAAATTCGTCCATTTACATAGCCTAAATCAAGCTTGAAAATAAAAAAAAAAAAATTGATTTTAGGTCAATGTCTATTGATGGAGATTTTTGAAATTTCCGAGCTTTCCAAGCTTATTCAGTGATAGTTTAGTATCAGTAGGAGTCTTTTGTTTATTCCAAAGCACACAAAAGATTAGAAATCATCTCTCTCTCTTGATCTTTAATCCACTCTCTCTCCCCCTCTCTCTTTCTCTAGGTTTTCTCATCTAAAACCACCACCATGACTAACTTCGTGGTGGTCCAAGACCTAAACCCTAACCTTTTGCAAGCCATAGCCATTGTCGTTCAGATCTACAACTTACCATCGCCAGCTACCATACATGAAAACTACCCAAAATCCAGGGTGTTTGTTTTACCACCTCTTACCATTCACCAACACGAAATTCATAAAAACCACCTTTCCCACTTCATTTGGTGGCTAAATTAATTAGGAATGCACGTTGCTGATTACTGTAGTTAAAGATTGGAGCCAACTTGAGCTAATCCAAAGTTAACCTGAGCCGACCTAATTTACTCCCTTTTATTTATTTATTTTTTTACCCATGTATTTGTAAATTGTTAAAAAAAAACAAAAAAAAAAAGAGAGAAAAAGAAGAAGGGAAGTATTAGTTTTTTTTTTTTTTATTCCAACTAAGACTTAGGACCATAAAATAAAAATAATAATAAAATAATAATAATAAATGGATTAATAAATCGAGTTTTATCACCTAAAAAATAGTTTTTTTTTAATAAGGACAAAACAAAATTGACCTTTTTTCAAAATTAAGGCCTCTTTTTAGAATTTTCAAATAAAATCGACTTTAGGACCCTTTAGCATTTTTCAAAAATAAACTTGAATCAATTTAAAATATAAAATCGACTTATCAACCTAAAGTTTTCAAACAAAAGAACTACATATATTTAATCTCGAATAACGGGTACGTAGATATTTACGGGGTAACGGTAAAAAATGAAAAAACTTATTTTTCCATTTTTAGTTTAAATTACTTAATTCAATTCATTAACCAATAATTAAGCTTTGCTTTTTAGAGTAGTCTTTTGAAAGGTGATTTTTAAGATTAAGATTAAAATTAGAAAGCTGATGATACCCGTAAGGGTTTAAAAATCCTAACCATTGGACCCATTTTTCTGGTTCTTAAAACCTTTTACAAAATCAATTTTATCGAAATATCAGTAACTAAGTTATAATCAATCTACCAAATTGATTATAACTTAACTCTTTTTCTCGATTCCGGTCAGGTGACGACTCTAAAATATTTTCAAGATAAAAATAATCGATTTTCTTTAAACCCTAGTTGAGAGTCAGTATTAAATGGATAGGATTTAATATTAATTGGTTTAAAAAAGACTTATTTATAAAAAACAGGGGAAAAAACTAAGCCCGACAGTTGCTCTTAGAAGTGGCTATTGTATTTGCAATATACTAAACTTTCGTGTAAAGAAGTATTTGCATGTGTGTTTATGTTTATTTGGCATAAAGAATTGTGTCTATTGTTTTTTAGATTCTGAGTTTTGCTATTGAGTTTTAGTCAAGAAAATGACGAACCTAAGTGTTAACGCTGGTATTGGGGATAACAATAATGGTATTGTCTACCATTATCGATAGCCCTATGACACCGCTAAGAGTACAAATGAACGACTACATGAGGTGGCTAACCTCACAACCGACTTGACTAGAGCTGTTCATACAATGGCCTATTGATCTATTGAGGCTGTATAAAACACTCTACAAGCTACTCGACCCACTAGAGGATAGAAATCAGCTCAATAAGTTTGAGGTGGAGAAGTAGGAGGATGAGTATAATGAATGATTGACTTGGGAGATATGGATGATGAAGGGGAAGAAGAGTACAAAGAAGGAGAGGAGCGAGCTTAAGCACCTTGAGCTATCGACCATGTGAAGCTTCATATCCCAAGCTTCATTTGTTTTTGAAGTATTAACGATCACCTAGATTAAGATGAGAAGGTTGAGCGCATTTTTTATTATTACCAGTATGATGATTGAAAGAAGATGAGGACTACTGTTGTTGAGTTCTTAGGATACGCCGCGATGTAGTGGAAGAACTTCCAAATCATGAGAAGACGGGAAGGATACAGAGAGTTAAATACTTAGCTTGAGATAAAGAGGATATTCATTAGATATTTATTTGCAGGAGCTTGACTACAAGAGCTAAGACAAAGAAGCTAAATTGTTGATGAATACATTCAAAAGTTCTAAATACTCATGATTCGTTGTGAAGTAGAAGAGCCATAAACACGAATAGTGTTTAGGTTTCCTCCTAGATTGGGGAGTAACCCATGAGATGTTGTAGAACTTCAACAGTTCACCACATTAGATTAGGCTATAAGAATAGCCCAATAAGTGGAGAGACAAAGAAGAAACAGGCCGACCTAACCTCTAATGAGCTGACCTAGTCAGTTAAGTCAACCTGTTCAGGGAAGTTACTGAGATTAATCAAGTACCGAGCTGACCAGAAGGGTAGATGTTAGGGCTAAACAAAAGGGTCGACTTGATGGTGACATACCGACAAGAACATATGAGAAGGGATAAGAATCTAAAATGAAGACGAGTCAGATCAAATGTTTTAAATGTTAAGGGCTTGGGCACATGACTGCTTAATGTCCAAACTGAAGGACCATGATTATTAAAGGAGATGTCCCAAAGATTGAAGTGGATAGTAATGATGAAGAACCTGAAGTAAAGGTTGTTCTTGAGAAGGAAATGACTCAAGAGGATGAACTGGTTGAAGATAATGTGTTCGCTGAGGACTTAGATAAGCTAACTTTAGTTGTTCAACGTACGATGAGTATAGAACCATCTATCAAAGAGGAGCAGAGAGAGAATTTATTTCATATTACTTACAAGGTGAATGAGTAGGTTTGTATGCTCAGAGTAGATAGTGGAAGCTGTATCAATGTAGCATCGCCCGACTTGATTAAGAAGCTTAAGTTGCTGACCATTCTACATCCGAAGCCATATAAGTTACATTGGCAAAATGAAAAGGGAGCACTATATATCACTCAGCAAGTATTGTTGCCAATCTCAATTAGAAACCATTTCAACGAAATTATTTGTAATGTATTACCTATGTGTGCATCACATGTGTTGCTAGGCCAACCTTGGCTTTTCGATTGAAGGATTATTCATGATGGTTAAGGAACATGTATGTGTTTAAGAAGGATGGGAGGAAGATTAAGTTGAACCCTATGACACCGAGTCAAGTTAGCAAATTGTAAGCTAAACTTGCTAGTGGATCAAATAAGACTTTGGTGTTGAGTGGAGGCAAACTTCGAGAAGCTATTATGGTTGATGCACTGACTTTTCTGTTGATCTGGCAACTATTAGAATTAAAGGAGAAAGTTGAGTTACCTCTAGAGGTTAAGGAGCTACCAAATAAATATGTTGACTTGTTTTTTGAATAGTTGCCCTAAGGATTACTCCCTTTTAGAGGCATCGAACATTGTATTGCCTTGTTAAACAAATTAGCTTATTGGATGAACCCAGAAAAAACTGCTGAACTTCAGAGACAAGTCAATGGACTATTAGCAAAGGGATACGTGGGGGAGAGTCTTAGCCCTTATATTATATCTACAATGCTTGTGCTAAAGAAGGATGGAACTTAGCAAATGTATGTGTATAGGAAAGCTATCAACAAGATTACGATTAAGTATAGGTACCCCATCTCGAGGCTAGTTAATATGTTATATGAATTGAGTGGTACGAGAGTATTCAGTAAGATTGATCCAAAGTCTGGATACCATAAATTTGAATAAGATAAGGGGATGAATGCAAAACTGCTTATAAGACTCGACATGGCCTATACAAGTGGATGGTCATGCCTTTTGGATTGTCAAACACCCTTAATACTTTCATGAAGCTGATTAATCATATTTTGAGAGATCTAATCGAAAAATTTGTCATCATTTACTTTGATGACATCCTTATCTATAGTGCTAAATTGACATTGCATACTAATCACCTTTGAGCCATTTTTTATGTCCTCCGAGTAAAAAGGTTGTTCGAGAACCAAAAGAAATGTTGTTTCCGTTCTGGAAGAAGCGATCTTCCTAGGGTATGTGGTTGGTGGAAGAGGGTTGAGAGTAGATGAAGAGAAGGTGCAAGCTATTATTGAGTAGCTGACCCCGACCTCCTGCACTAAGTTGAGAAGTTTTCATGGGTTGACATTGTTTTATTGATGCTTTATCCAAGGATTCAGTACCATTGTAATGCCTTTGACTGAGCTGACAAAGAAGAACGTTGAGTTCAAGTGAAGAGAGAAAGAGGAGAGGAGTTTTGCCAAGGTAAAAGTGAGGTTGAGCTCTGCCCTCGTCTTAGATTTACTAGACTTTGATAGAGTATTTGAGCTTAAGTGCGATGCGTCAAGTGTTAGCATCGGAGTTGTATTGATGTAAGAACGCTGACTTATCACTTATCATAGTAAGAAGCTCAAAAGAGCGCAATTAAACTATTCTATTTATGACAAAGAACTTCTGGCCCTAGTCTGATCTCTTTATGTATGAGAATATTATCTTTTGCCAAAAAAATTTGTCATATACATGGATCACGAGTCCTTGAGATATTTATGAAGCCAATCTAAACTTTGCAAACTCTAAGCCCAATGGATTGAATTTTTGGAGAGATTTAATTTTGTCATTAAGTATAAGTAGGGCAAGAGCAATGTAGTTGCCAATGCTCTATTGAGAAGACATATTTTACTCTTTGAGTTGCAGACTAGATTGTTAAGGTTTGTAAGCATAAAAGAGAACAATTAGAATGATGCTCATTTTGGTGTTATATATAAGTACTGTGGAGAAGGAAAAGTAGTAGATGAGTACCATGTCGAGGAAGGTTATCTGTTTACAGGTGGTAAGTTGTATGTGTCAACCTATTCAATAAGGGAGTTACTGGTGAGAGAAGCCTATAGTTGAGGACTTTCCAGACACTTTGGGGGGCGAATAACATATGAACTATTCAACAACAAGTTCTTCTAGCCTATAATGAAATATGACGTGCATTTTATGATTAAGAGATGTGCCATTTGTAAGAAAGCAAATAGCCCAGTAAAGCAAGGGAAAGTAATGCTTCTTCTTATTCTAACTCTAACTTTAGTATAGATTTTATCCTCAAACTACCTTGAATTGCTTGAGGCGAAAATTCTGTGATGGTTGTATTAGATAGGTTTAACAAAATGGCACATTTTGTGCCCTGTACCAAAACTAATTATGCTTCGGTTATTGATTCTTTGTTTTTGCAGGAAGTAGTTTGCTTATACGGAGTACCAAATAGTGTGGTGTTTGACAAAGACCCAAAATTTCTAAGCCATTTTTGGAGAATCCTTTGGCATCGAATGGGAACCAAACTACTATTCAATACCTCTTGTCATCCCTAAATTGACGGCCAGATAAAAGTGGTCAACTACATCCTAGGATCACTACTTCAAGTTACAGCGAGAAATAACTTAATCGACTAGGATGTCTGCCTGCTCGTAATCGAATTTGCTTATAACAGGATAGTACATGCCATTACTGGGTATGCCCCATTTGAAGTCGTTTATGGCTTTAACCCCGAACTACCCCTCGATCACACCCCTATGCTATCCATTGACCATGAAGATCTTGAGGCAAGAACTCAAGCCCAGTTCATCTAGCAAATTTGCCAACGAGTCACCTAGTAAATTGACAAAGCTACTAGAAAGCTAAAGGAGAAAGCCAAAGGAAGGAAGACTAAGCACTTTCAACCCAGAGAACAAGTGTGATTACACTTGATTAAGGAAAGATTCCTTAATAAGAGAAAGAACAAATTATCTACCTAAGCTGAAGGACTGTTTAAGATACTCTAGAGAATTAATGATAATGTATACCAACTTGAGCTTCCATAAAACTTTGGAGTGTTAGATGTGTTTAATGTTAATGACCTTAGCCCTTACATACCCAAGGAGAACTTTGACAAGGACTAGTCGGATTTGATCCCAAATCTCAATCAACTCGGTAAGGATGATAGGAATCAGACTACCAAACCCTTGACCTAAGCTCGAGCTCGAGGGCTGGAAGGTATGACCAAGTGAATTCTTTCCTTATGACCTACCATTAAGGAGTTTAAGCTGCTGCAATTTGCCAACCTGATGCCTAAGTTGAGCCGAACCTTCTCGTACTCGTTAACTGTCACTAGCTGTTAACCAGAGCTATACCCAAGCAACAACTCAGCGGATCTAACCACCTACCCAAGCTACTTGAATCCAAGTTGTACTAAATGTATCTAAGGTGAATTCACCTTGGAAGAATTACTTGCTCAACTCAGCACAGCCAACCCATCACTTCTGTTCGGTACCTTGGTTTTGTAGATAGTAAACTGATTGTACATAATTGTATTTTCTACTAGAAAGCCATCCATTCACAATGAGCCACGTGCTTGAGCAACCATGCGATAGAATCCTCTGTACAAGATACTCACTTTTGTTATATTTTCAACTGTACCCTTATTATTCCTTCTACATTACTTCTTTTATATATTACCCTTTTAGGTCTTTTCCATTTTGAGTAGGATACCCTAATGTTTTGGGTATAAATACCCCATTATAATGTAGCCGTTGGAATCACCTTGTCCTAGAATATTAAATATACTCTTTGTGAACTTGCTTTTGTTAGCTTGTTTATTTACTTTACTCTTATCCAAACCTTTAGGTAAGGCTAGGTAGAGAGTACTCTTATTGAACCATGTCGTGCGTCTTATTGAGTTGTGCTAAGAGCCCTCGAATGTTCTCCGATGCATCATATCCTTAGAGTTGTTTATGGGTTTGTTTGTTTTACTTTTCCTATTTTTCGCGCAATTCCCATTGCTTTCTTCGAGCTCTTATTAGTCCTTGGCTCTAGTTTACATCATTAACCTTTGAAAATATTTATGCACTATGCAACTTATGAAGTATATCATCCAATTGTGGGATCGGATATTGATACTTGATAGTAATCTTGTTAATTGCTCAATTATCAATATACATTCTCCATGAGTCATCCTTCTTTAGCACTAGTACAGTTGGCATAGTATATGGTCTCATGCTCCCCAAACATAGCCACGTTCAATCAACTCATCAACTTATTTCTTCAGCTTGATTGCCTGCTCGAGATTGAGTCTATAGGAAGGTCGATTAGGTAGAGTAGCTCCAGGTTAGAGGTCAATTCAATGCTTTATGCCTTTGACATGGGGTAAAACTTTCGGCAACTTAGCAGGAAATAAGTTGGCATAATCCTATAGTAATGCTTGCACCTCAGTAGGTAATGCTCCAACTTCCTTAAACTCCAGTAGCCTTCTAACCAATAAGAATACACACTTCTCTATCTTAACATCTTTGGAAAATTGGGCTCGAAAAATCACTAAGGACTTCCTCTATAACGATCTAGTATTCTTCTCTTGCGACTTCTAAACTTCTTTAGGGCTCATTGGGGCTAGTATAACCTTCTTCCCATCTTTCTAGATTATATAAGTATTCTTGTATCCATCATATAGCACCTTTAAGTCAAATAGCTAAGGTCGGCCAAGTAGTATGTATGAAGTACACATAGGTAGGACGTTGTACAACACCTCGTCTTTATATCTGTCACTAACAATGATGACACTATAACTTGCTAGGCAAAAGGTAAACCTCTCTTCTCATTTAGCTAGTGAATCTTGTAGGGTTTAGGGTGAGGATTGGTCGGCAACTTTAGAGCCTTCATTACTCCTTGTGTTATAACATTAGTACAACTTCCTTTATTGATGATCAAAGCACATAGTTTTCCATTCACTCAAAAAATTTTATGAAAGAGATTCTCTCTTTATTTATTCTCATCAGCGGTAAAGGTACCAAGAGATCTTCGTACAACCATACGGTAGTCTCCTATTTCAAATCGAATCACAACATTTAGATCTTCTCAAAACTCTTCTAGCAGTTGATCAACTCTTCCTTCTTCTTCCTCCTCTTCACTAGCACTCTTTACTTCAAACTAAGGCTTGTTTCCCTCGATGGTCATGACACATCGGTTCAGGCACCGACTAGCTAGTATCCAAAACCAAGGCACTTAAAACACTTGATTTATCGGGTCTTCTATCCTAAGCTTTAGCCTTAGTCCAGCTTGACCTTGGGTTCCTCAGCCTTAGTCTTTCCTCAGCCATCATCAAGTCTACTCGATATTTGACTTCGGTGGTCCACCTCGAAATTATATTAAGCTCAATCATATCCAGGTCAGCTTGGCATACTAGTTTTGCTTAGCAAGCCAGGTCAGTTGCTTAGAACTTAGTTGATCTGATTTTGCTACTGCCTTTTGACCATTTGTGCTACTCGAATGGTCTTATCTAGATTTCCAAGCCTTTGCACTTCTATTATATTACTAATCTCAAACCTTGGTCTAGAGATGAACCATGTTATTAGTTACACTTCTGGCTTGTTAACATCACATCGGATCATTAGCAACAAACTCTTGGATATCTCATCCATTAATAGGCTACCTTGTTTGAGTTTTTGGAGACATTATAAAGTGTCTTGCTCATAGTGTCCTGCTTATAGTGTGCTGGAACAAATCTTCTCCTCATAACTCTCTTCATCTCATTCCATATTTAGATTTCATGTTTGGTACACTGATGTACATTTTGCAGTTTCTTCTACTGCATTGTTGCATATTTAGAAAATTCCAAAGCAGCCATTTGAATATGTACCGAATCCTCATAATCATAGAAGTCAAATATCTTTTTAACCTTCTCCTCTTAGTCCAGATAGTCATTGATATTACTAAACCCATTAAAACTTGAAATATGCACCTTGAGATACTCGGCTCCTTTAAGGGCACGAAGCTGACATTCTTTGAGTCCTTCATACTACTCCTCCTCCTCACCATATTCTTCAATTTCGTCTAACTTAAGTCTCCTCATTGCAAACCTCTCAGCATGTTAGGGTGGTGCTGGGTTCATATAAATAGCTTCTAGTGCTCTAAATTTAGCTATATGTCTTTTTGGCATGTCTCTAACATCTTGGCCTTGTTCAACAACTCTCTTTTGTGACTTAGTCTTTATTGCCCTCTATATAAAGATAGTTAGGTTAGTTACAATAGCAGTAAAGTCTTATAATTGTTTATCAGTAGTTTGCGAGGTCTCTTGGGTAATACGACCGTGACTAAGAGCATCACTCTCAACATCATTAATCTCCCTTTGAATATTACGATTCGACATTCTTAATACAAAACTTTAGGAATTCTACTACTTGACAGAAGATTATACACAACTTTGATAATATGATTTCATACAGTGACTCAAGAACTTGCTCTATTTTTCACTAAAGAAATAAAGTATAACAGAATATACACACTAACAAGAAATACTTTAATACTAAGCTTTCGGTTGCAACACTAAGCCCTGATACTAGGATTATATGATATGCTTAAGAGTTGAGTTGATCACTAAGGCTTACCTTGGGGAATAGTAATAGCGATTCCTTCGAGTTATCAAAGAATAAAGGAATGGAAAAGTCAATAAACACAGTAGCTTTCGTAGGGCTATTTGGAGGATATAATGCACCAACAAATACAATACAACTTAATATTTTGCCTGATATAACGAACAAGCTAATACTAAGGTCTATTTGCTGCTAATCACGAGCTACTCTGCAAGATTAGATAAGACTGTATAAAAAATGTGCTTGAAGAAGGGTATCTCGCAAGAACAAGTATATTTAATATTTATAAAGGTGTAAGATGATTCCGGTTACAAAAGACAGTTGATTATTTATAATAAGTTTTTAGGGCAATAAGGAAATATGTGCAATCACAATAAAGGTTAATATAATAATACTAACTTAGTACATTATTGAAAGGGTAAAAGGAGACGACTAATACAAACAAATATAGTACAATGCCAAAAAAATTAATGACAAGTGGAATGCCGTGATTGGGTCCTCGTTTGGGATCTTGGGGTATTGTGGCTAAGTAGAGTTGATGTTGGTTTGCAGTTGATGTGTTGTGTTGGGAGCTACCGAGGTGATTGAATGATGTTGCAATTTAGTAGGCTAGAAGAGTAGAGCTTGGCATATAGTGTCCTCAGACTCAGCATTTGGCAGGTTAGCCTCGTCACTTGGTAAATCAACCTCTACGGTCGGTAGGCCAGCAGTTGGGCAAGGGTTTGAATAGAGCAAGGTGTATTTGAGCTAAACACTTAAAGCGTTCATCTACGACTCTTTCATGTACAAGAGCTCGTCCTCAGCAGGCTGATAAGAAAGGTCCTCTTGATGAGAGATTAGAGGCCTCAGAGGTGGACTAAGTGATAGGTCTAGAGGTCGGCAATCCATCAACATGGGTATTAGTATACATGAGAAAAAAAATGAAGATATGTTACTTACTTATAGAAAGAGAAGCTAAATTCTAATTATTATATAATTACCCCTTTTTAGCTATTAGTAAGCTATGTTTACTATAATTTAAGGTCATTTACAATTAAAAAAGGAAAAATAGAAAGCTTTTGATAATTTTTATAGAACTTGTTAATGAGCTTTGTTTTTACTATAATTCAAAAAACATTTACTATTAATGAGCTAAATTAATTAGTAACTATGTCATATAATCATATATACTTTTCAATAATTCTACCATAAAATAGCATGAGAAAGGAATTGACATATTGAAGAAAAACCATTTGAGAAATTATATGCTTGGTGTTGGAGACTACGATTATAAGAAGACATTTATAGACCCCATGAAAATTAAAAAATAGTAAAGGAAAATAAAAAGGAAATAAGGAAGTAAAGTTTAAGGGGTGAGGTGGTCATTTCATGCTTGAGTATGAAAGGGACTTATTTTGACTTAGAGGTGGTCATTGTGTTTCTATAGAACTCTCTAAGACTCTGGCAAAATGAGAGTAAGGTAAGTACAAAGAAATTCTTATTGTTCAATTTCATGAATTAAAACCTTACATTAACCTTAGAAGGCATTACAAGCTGTAGGAAAATTAGTTTTGGTAAAAGAAGGGTGGAAGTCATGGAGTCGTGCAAAACCTTAAGTTAGTAAAGTATTGTGTAACATTATATTAAGAAGAAGGAATTGCGATTGATTTTGGTTATTACATGTGTGGAATTAGGAATTGTGAATGGATCTAAGGCATTCCATATCTTGTGCTTGCAACAAGAATGGTGAACAAGGTATGTTGTTATCTTTGTTGTTATTGTTGTTTTGATTTTGAGTTTGGGAAAACACTTGAGTGTTCCATCATGTTTTAGTGATGAGAAAGATCAAAACTAGAGAAGATTTGGAGCATTTGATAAGTTAGGATTGAATTGAAACGAGTTTGAGAGGTTAAAAATCAAAAAAGAAAATAAAATATCAATTAAGGAGGGCCATGAGTATGATCTTACCCATTAACCTCTTGACATGGATTTTGTATTGGAACGTGAGGAGAAGAAAATAGTTTATGAGAAGACCATGATCAAGAATATAGTTGTAAACTTGTAGCTTGAGAAAGATTACGATCGAAGAATACGATCGTGAACCTTAGGCATGTCCTTGTTGCCTTTTTTTTTCAATTATTTCTCGTTCCTATTCTTCCCTTAAACTTTGCCTAGCATATTCTAAACACATTTATGACCTAAATTGATCCTAAAATCTTAGATTAAGCTAAAATCTGAATTCAAGAGTATAGTAAGATAACTAAGTGAACCTAATTGGAGTAAGATAACAAGGAAATATAAAGTAGAATAAGTTATTTTTGTGCACGTACTTTAGGTGATAACATTGGAAGGATTTCCGAGTTAAATACTTTCAATTATTTGTATAACTCAGGTACGTAGAACCTTTATTTGTTGGTTATGGTTGTGATTATGCTTATGTAGCATATCTATTATTGAATTGGACTAATCAATATTTGGCTAAATTATGTTTGTTGCTTGTGCTTGGCTAAGCTTAGTGTATCATAACACCAGTGTTCCTAAGGTGGCATCTTGTTGATCTATAGGCAACTTTGTCTCGAGTAAAGAACCCCTTAAATATGATACAAGGTCGATTAGGTTAGTGTATGGGGGTTATAGTATCAGTGTCCAATGTTCCTAAGGTGGCACCTTATCGATCTATAAGTAACTTTGTCTCGAGTAAAGAACCGCTTAAATATGATACAAGGTCGATTAGGTTAGTGTATGGGGGTTGTAGTATCAGTGTCCTAATGACATTAGATGGGGCTACTATGCCAGTGTCTCGAACTAAAAACCATGTGTAGAGTTTGAGATGCTTTAAGTTTAGGATTAATCGGGAATGGTCCTAAGTCGTGTTGTTTATTGGCTTAGTTATAGATATTGACTTATTGTTTGATATTTCCTGTTGCATTATTACATGTGTAATAGTGATCATTGCATGTCATGCGCAAGTGATTGTAGGTTTCCATATTAGATGTTAGCTTATTTCTTTCTTTTTCAGTTATAGGAACTTTAGACGAGCAAATAGACCGATGAAAATGATGACGCATATTATTACTATCAGGATGAAGATACTGGAGAATATTATATTATTATGAAGATGAGATTTGAGTTGTCGGTGAAAGGAACTTTAATAAATTTGTTTATTAAGAGAAATTATCTAGTTGTGTGATCATGAGAGTTTATTTATAGTTATTTTAGTTTTATTAATTGAAGAGATTTAACTATAACTTTCAATTGCATTTGAGACTTATTAATATGAGACTTTATGGAATTATTCTATATACTCGTTTAACTTGACGTATTAGTAGAGTATCAAAGACATGTAATAGTCTATGGTGCCTTAATCCTAGGGTGTTGCATCATTTTAAAAGATATTTTTAGGTTATACTAAATGATAGACTTTTTTTTTAAATGATAGATGAAATTGTATATTTACTAATTTCGAATTAAGCAAAACGGTTGTATAAGTGCTTGCGGTTATCATTTTTTCATTTTCTCTACTAGTTTTCGACTCTTTTTTAGATCGTGTGACAAAACTCAAAGTAACTTATTAAAGGATGAAATTATAAGTATATACGTACATATATATAATATACTTCACTTACAAAGTTAATAACTAACAGGTTCCCATAAAATATATTTATTTCCCTTTTATATCTAATTTAATTTTACAAAAATACCAAATAAATTTTCATATACATACTTAAATCTTTTCCTTTAGATATTTGTGAACTTGTATTCTCACCTCTCATTTTCCCACTCACCATGGGTTTAGAAAAAGAAAAAAAAAAAAGAATCCCATCTTGTAGATATGATAATATTTAAAAAAGATAATTTATAATTCCATCTTGTATTTATGATAATATTTAAAAAAGGCAATTTATCTAAGGATCATATTTAAAATAAAAACAAATCAAATACAAATTAGTTGCTCGTAAAACATCATTATATATTTTGAAGGATAATTTATAGTAATTATTGTTTGATTTCTCTTCTTTTCATTTCCTCTACCACAACAATTCCAACTATTTCTTTCCATTTTCATTTTCACATTAAAACAAAAATGAAAATATTATTTTTTCTTTATTTTCCTTTTGTTTTCTCTTCCTTTCAATAGATTTCTTTCCACTTCCACCAGTATTAAAAGCTACAAAAAATTCAAATGAAAATAATAAAAAGACAATCGAAAATACCTTAAACAAGGACATCTTTAGGCTCAATTGGTTACGCTTTAATTTTTATTCAAAAACTTACTAGAAAACTCTCTCATAATTAATATAAATACATATATATGTGTATATTTTCATGTAGATTGTGCATAAAGGACTTATAAATTAAATATAAATATTATTTAAGTTTTTTTTTTTCCTTTCTAGTATAAAAGTGTAAATTATAGCAATACTGGTACATGGAATTTCTACAATAGTATTGTAGCTTCATCCTTAGAAAAAGATGCACATAATGCATGGATTTGCATACTCTTTTGACTTTCTTGAATTTACTTTATAAATATATTATCACGTATAATTAATGGTTGAAATTACATGAAAAAAATATTAAAATAATAATGTTATAAAGTTTTTTCAAATATCTATTTGATTTCAACTATTAATTTGTGAATTAAGAAAAATAATAAAAATTAAGACGATTTATTCATTGTATATATAATTGTACTTATTCCTTTTCCTTTCGTCATAGGATTTTTAATATTGATCAACAAAATATTAAATCAACAATAAAAATACTTTAAAATTAGAGTGCTAAGACGGTTTCTAGAAACAAATGTTTAGTTCATCGAATGAAATGAGAAAAAAATGGAATTACTATTACTTAGTAATGGAATAGAGTTATAACAAGTGGAATATTAATACTATAGATTACGATGTTTAATTGAATATAATTGAATTATTATTACATTATTCACTTCACACAACTTAGATATAGAATAAGAAATTATTAGAATTTGAAATACCAAAAATATCCCTACTTAAGTGAACATCAAAAGTTAAAAACAAACTAATAAAAAGTTGGATCAAGACATTCGCAGACCTACCGTAATTTCAAACCGAACCCCATTGTCACAACACCTTCGAATAGGAAGCCCCAACCAAGAACTCTAACGAAATCACGAGAACTTAAAATGTAGAACTCCACCACTTGGCATATTTGGAAGAAATTTGGAAAGGAGTCAAAGAAGGGCCACAACTTCGAGGAAGGATGTAAAAATCAAGATTGCAGTCACTAGAAGTATAAGAACACCCATCGAGAAGCGTGACGACACCAATGTAGGAAAAAGGATGTCAAAGGACATTGATGTAGGGAAAAAGGAAAGAAGAAGAAGGCCTTCAATATGTGGATTTGGGATGGGGCAAGTTGAGCATGATGTAATTACACGGAAGAGGGCATATCGATATGTGGGTTTTGAATATTAGATGTGGTTTGATCTTTCTGTTCAAGGACAAGTTTTGTCTTTTTTGAAATTGTTTGGGGCAAAGTTGGAATAAAGATAGATGCATTTGGTAGGGAGTCATGATTCATGAGTAATATTTTGGAATGAGGATCGGACCTTTTTGCCGCATCAGCATTCGGCTGAACAGGAAAATATCAACTGAACAATGTAATTCATGAGTTACAAGAAATAGTATGCTGAACAGGAAAATATCAACTGAACAATTTAATTCATAAATTATAAGAAATAGAGAGGGAAGGGTGATTCCATTCTTTTTAAGTAAACAAGGAATAAAACTATGTATTATTATAGAATAATGATTTCATACAACTTGACAAGAAAATTTTCCGATACCCACACTTTTGGAAAGCTTAAGTTGGTTATTTTATAAAATCTATAAATTCTTATAGTTATAACTGTTTTCGAGAGATATTGGTGTTTGAAAGTATGAATAGATACGTAAAAAACAATATGTTGATTTTCTTTTCATAAGATTGGACGAGTGATAATTACAAAGGCAAACATCAAGCTAAATTTAAAGCAAATCAAGAACATTATAATATAGTAACATAAATATTAATTTTACAACAAGAAGGGGCTGTGTGGAATGCAGGAGAAGTGGTAAACAGTTACTTGCGGCGGGCAAAAAGGCGGTATGGCGGCAACCATTATCAGAATCTTGTAAAAGCTTATGAAGGCATTCCTTTTAGTTTTTTCTATAGTTAATGTTCATACACATGACAGTCACATAAAGCAGAGTGGACACGACAAACCAATACGATGACTAAACGTCTACGGATGCAAATGTACCAACTAATTGATAAGATTCTTTTATCTTTTTATTTTTTAATATAATAGTAACAATGATCAAATCCGATTTCATCTGGCTTAATCGGAAAATTAATTCGAATTACCTTTTTAGTACAAATGATAATGACTTTAATTTGACTTGATGACTAAATCTATCTATATTTGTTTTTATAGGACTTAATCGGATTTTTCATAACAGAATATATTATTTTCTTTTAAAGAATATACTTATTTATTAATAAAATAAATATAAATCTATGAAAACCAAAAGGCAAACTTTAATAAGTTCTTAATTTCTGAATAATTTTATTATTTTAAATATAAATATGAATTATGATTTAATATTTTTATCAACATTAATCTAATTTCAATTTAATCCTTTCGATTCTTAACCTTTTTCATTCTCATATCAATCTTGTAGTCTAGGTTGCACAGCACTAGTTAAATATTAATAACAATTGCTTATAGTATCCGGCTAGAGGAATAAGAAATGAGAAATGTTACATACATTTATGCAAGATAAATTAATATCACAATAATCCATTTTATAATATGGAGTTTTAAAATAAAAAATAAAAGGGAAAAGGAAAAGTCCTTACATTTATCCAATTCATATCCGTGCTCTTTAGAATACCACAAATCATTAAACTTTAATTTATCTTCTTATGCTTGATGGTCATCTATCAGAGTTATGTTTTCTGGTGATTTAAATTTTGGCTCTCCTATTTGAGGATAATAGCAGACACCTTTCGGACATAAAAAGAAAACTAATTTTATAGTTGAAAAATTTAGATTAATCCAAATGAACACATAAAAGGGAAAGGAAAAGAAAAAGCAAAATATAGTTTCCTTTTTTTTTTTTCTAATTTATTCGTATATGAAGTTTTGAACTTCTCCATACCATTTGCATAAAAAATATAGAAAGAAATAAAATATAAATAATTGTTATTTTATTTTATTTTTTTCACATATAAAATATATAGCCCTTATTTATCCATTTATCTTCTTTATATATTTATACAACACTATAAATAGCTCGAAAAAAATCTCAAAGTAAAAGTGAGTTGAGGTTCCGATTCTCTCCCTTCTCACCACCAGAAACCCTTCCTTCGTCCTTTTACTAAAAAGAACAATTCCAGAGACGTCATTCTCTCTCTCTCTCTCTCTCTATATCCATCATTGCATGTGCATGTTCAAGACAATGCATTGCTTCAGGTAACGCAGCACCGACGTCATCGTTTCGACATTGTTGATCACACAGAACCAAGAGTTGGCCATGGGGATATACGAGCGTATCAGAGTAGAGGAGGACGATGATTATGAGGCTAAAGAATCGGTAACATCCAAAAAGAACACTTTCCACGGTGTTTCCGGTGACCGTAACAGTGGCGGCAAGGATGACGTGGAGATGGCGTTGAAGGATTCCCAGTCTCATGGAATGGCCGGCGATGTCGCCGGCGCCGGAGTTAAATGCCGGCAGCTCCTTCCGGTTAAGGAAGAACAGCCACTGCCACGGCAGCAACCGCAATGCCACCGGCAGCGTCTTGTCTCTCTCGACGTCTTCCGTGGTCTCTCCGTCGCGGTAATCTTTTAATTTAATTAACATTATGCAAAGATGGAATTAGATTTTTTTTTTATTTTAGTTAAGGATCTAGCCCATAATAAAGGAGGAAAGCTTTTTTTTTTTTTTTTTTTTTTGTTTCCCTCAACTATTTTGGAACTAGGGAATTCCGACTTGATTCATCCGAGACCATTGCAAGAGACCACTACAACGGCCTCAAAAAGGAAATATGGAATAGGGTTTTGCTAAGTTTAGTTAATAAGAAATAGTTAAGTTTATTTAATAAATAAATACCTGTGTACTTTTTAAAGAAACAATGTCACAGTTCACGAGACAGTACCGTGTATGCTTTTAATAAAAGTGGGGTGGGGGTGGGGAGGTCAGCTAGGGACCCGGATCTTGATTAGTCTGATATGGTACGGCACGTGATGTTCGTGTATGTGGTTGATGATTGTGAGTGATTTGCTTTTTGCAAGAATTTTATTAAGAATTTCAGGATTATCATTATTCATGGTGCTCTGGACTTGTATAATGTAGTATTGATTTGGAAATGAAGTTTTTTCAATTATGCTGATATTTATCCGTAATATTAGATATAGCTCTATTTTTATTTTGGAGAAAGTGTTGCTAACTTCCTAAATTTTGTTCTTATGCAGTAAACAGCAAAGAACCTTCAAAATTGAGGACATTTATATTTTAGATTAAAAAAAAAATACACTGAGGTTTATGGTGTAAAAAATACAATTTGAAAAGTTTGAAGAGATTCTTAGCAAGGTTAAAGTTATTGGGTTATTTGTAACCTATGAGCATTATTATGAAAATTTAGACGATTATTAAAACTTTGAAAGCTAAGGGTATGTTCGCACCAGGATTAGGAGGTTATTTGCATTTATTTTTTAATTTGTTACGTTAAAATAGATTGAAGGAATCTATCATGGATATATCGATTTTTTTTTTTTTTTAATTTCAACAGATGTTTATAGAGAGTGATTATTTGTGAAGCTAGATTTTTGGAAAATAGTTGGATCAAAGCGGGTTTTTATGAATAGAGTGGGATAAGTGCGTTAGAGGCCTTTATGTTTTAACATTTATTTATCGACTCTCTAAGGAAACTGAAAATGGAAGGAAATCTTTAGAAAAGAAAAAGAATAAAGGAAATATCGTTTTTACTTTTATTTGGAAATGAAGTGTGCAAATGGAAAAACTGGTGGAATCTTTTCCTATGTAATATGTTTGGTTAATGTAAGGAAAATAAGGAAGATGAATAAAATAATAATTGGACTATATCGCTTTCACATATTTCCTTCTTTTATTTATTTCCCTTTCCTTTTCCATTTCATTTGATTTCCTTCCAAATTTGGAGAGAGAAGAAGGGCTCTACAAAATTAATATATATGCTTCTTTTATTTTATCTCATTGATAAGGACCAGTTTGTTCTAAGGAAAATCGGTTGTCAGCGGAAAATTTTTTAATTTAAAATATTTTCTGGAAATTAATATATCTTCATGTGTTTGGTTGTGCTCATAAAAATGTTCTAGAAAGACTTCTCCAATATTTGACATGGATTTTATGTAAACTGTAGCGGTAACTAGAAAAAGTATCGTCATGAAATTAACATTAAATACACTATGCTAAACTTTTCATGCAAAAGTAAAAGCATAAGATGTAGATGAATTTTTACATCCATGATTACAACTTCTTTAACTTGTTTTTATAATTTTTCAACAGGTGTTTTGAGTTTTCTTTTTCCACCAAAGCTTTTCCTGATTACAATATAATTTATAGGCCAATTTTAATAAAAATCAAATAAGAAACTCTTTCCAAGAATTAGAAGACTTGTAGAGAGTAATTTGGAAAACAACTTTCAGAAAATATTAGAATATTGGGAAAATGTTTTCCTTTAAAAAGTTTATTTTCTGCCTAACTAACAAAAGAAAATATTTACCTTAAAATGATTTTTACAAAACAAACTGGGCCTAAAATTGGAGAGAATTGGGTATAAATGGATGGAATGGAAAGTTCCCAACTTCTTTGCTTTTCCTTCAGTTTCCCTTTCCCGTCCTCTTTTTTTTTTGGTGGGTGAGGTCAGTTTCCTTACTTTTTATCAAACCAAAAGTGGAAATGATATTTCTTTTTATTTTCTCTCACTTTTATTCATTTTTACTTATTTCCACCTTTTTCTCTTTCCTTAGAACCTAGTGTATAAATATATTTTATACATGGTAACATGTAAGTGGAGGAGACACCATTTGTGGATGGGAAGACTTTATCCAAGCACTTTCCACCCACCCGAATGTCCCATTATAGCAATAGTTGTATATGCTGTATTGGTGGTTGCAGCATTTGGATGGTTTGTATTTTTATGCTGGTGAAGAAGGGAAGAAACATTGTTTTGATGGTCTTATTGCAGTAATTCTTGATTAAGTGTTTGTTGGAATGTGAGTTAATATTGTTGTACTTCCATTAATTTACTTGTCCGATCATGGACAGCTAGCACCATCAATGTAAAGCTATGGCCCTATTCAATGCCTTGGAGAAATGGGAAGCCATGATTATAAATCCTCATTTGTTCTCTTGCTTTTTAAATTATCCATAAATATTGGAGTTCAATGTGATCCCTTTAATGGGAAGTTTCCAACTTCCTTTATTGCCTTACAAGTTACTCCAAAGCATGAGCAATAAAATCTCTGCTGCTGAATGAATTTCTCTGTTCTAAGCATTAATTTTTTTCTTGTTTTATTATTTTTATTTTCTTTCTATGACTTCATGCCACCTTTGTTGCACTCATTTATATATGTAGTGACTGCCTGAGCTCTGCAGATTTCATGGCCTGGAAAATATCTTCCTGCTGATCATATTAATGAGATTGCTTTACATTCAAAGAAACATAATGGCAGGGATACTGTTTGACTTGGGACTTGCCTGATGTTGCATTGATGGAGTATGCAATGACAATTCGTTTGTTTTCTAAATTACTAATATGAATTTAAGCAGAAATCACTAGGAACCTTTAAAGCATTTGACATGTTGAAAATCTAGTCATGACCCTTGTGTTTTGACTGACTTATCAGAACCCTTCCTTTTTATGCCAGTGACACAGACCATGACAATATGAAAATGAACTTTCCACTTATTTGAAGTTACTTTAGGTTTCTGCCCCCCCCAAAAAAAAGGAAAAAAGAAGAAGTTACTTTAGGTTACCACAAGATATATTTAGTAACCTAAAACAGTTAAGCTTCTGACATCGTCATTGCTGTCACTTTTTCACGATCATTTGAGTTGAAGACGGAACAGTGATCTGTTTTCATACACTGCCCAACTGTAAGTGTCATGCATTAGAGAGTTAATTCATGCCTCTTGGTCGTGTTCCATATTGCAACATTACAGAGTTATCTCATGACTCTTGGTCATGTTACTTACTGCAAAATCATATTGCCCATCTAATATTTCATGCTCATATAATCTATCTCAATGACCTTGTGATGGAAATGTCAGGGGTTAATAATATATTTGAAGGTGTCTTAGGATCTGTTAGGTCAGGGCTGCTAAGTAAACGAATAGTCCAAAGTTAGTGTTTTATGGCCTGTTTGCTTCTGTCCCAAACTTTGTAATAATTTTTCCACCTTCTTATTAATCTTTATGATTGTTTTCCTGATATTTGCTTGGCAGCTTATGATTTTGGTGGATCATGCGGGTGGAATTTTCCCTCCTATCAATCATTCACCATGGAATGGACTGACCCTTGCAGATTTTGTCATGCCATTTTTTCTATTTATAGTTGGTGTGTCTCTTGCACTAGCATACAAGGTAATTGCTACTTCTGCACATTCTTTTTCATAAATCCCAGCACTTTCTTTGGTAAGTGTCTCAAGAATTATGATATAATTTGACTTGCCATAAGTTGGTTTGTAATCATTAGATCTCTTTTCTGTGCATTCTATTTCATGGCTTCTGTCTTATTTCCATTCAATTCTCTGTGGACTGATAAAATGCTTTTTAATTACAGAAACTACCTGGCAGAGCTCCTGCAACTAGAAAAGCATTTCTTCGGGCACTCAAGCTTTTCTTTTTAGGTCTTTTCCTTCAAGGTACTTTAGTGGAAAATTCTAATTATTGGAACTGAAAGCATATGGAATATTTCAGTTTTCAAGCACAGTTTTGCATGTTACATCTTCAATGTAGGTGGCTACTTTCATGGTGTTGGGAGTCTAACTTATGGAGTGGATATAAACCAAATTAGATGGATGGGGATATTGCAGGTGGGAGCTTGTGCTTCTCATATTTATCCTAATTGCTCACACTGGTTTGGGTAGCAAAAACGAGTTTAAACCTTGTTCTGATGGCTTTGTATAGTATTTTGATCTTGCAAGAAAATATTGCTACAGATAATACAATTTAGTATAATTTAGAATTTTTAATTAAAAGATAACTCCTTTTTTTTTTCCTTCCTTTCTCTCTGTAGAGAATTGCTATAGCATATTTAGTAGCAGCGCTGTGTGAGATTTGGCTGAAGGGAGATGATGATGTTCATTCAGCAGAATCTCTGCTAAAAAAATATTGGCTCCAGTGGTATGTTTCAAGTTTCTGGTTATAATTTTGGAGTTAAATCTTTCATAGGACATAAGTTTTCCTTTACTTGAGCATTTCAATTTCAGGTTTCATCCCTCTAAAGTAAAGAATGTTAGTAATCACACCCAAAAAAAAAAAAATCTGAAATTTCAAGTGAAAGAGCTTAATGCTTGTATTGATTTTATGAAGAGAAGAGCTAAAAATTAAGGGTTGGTGATGAGGAATTTATCAACAGCTGCTATTGTTTTCCCCCCTTCAAATTACAAAAAGGGACGGTTCTGTTAATGTATGACTACTAAAATTTGTATAGAATATATTTTTCGTCTCTATGGGGTTGCATATTATAATATCCCATGTCAATACTCTATTATTATACTGTATCGTACATATTGGTTATCTCGTCATCTTATTTGCTCATGCCTTAACTGAAATCTAATCATTGAAGAAGCAGATTCAATTCTGAGAGTACCTTATTCGTAATATATCAGCTTGGGGGGGGGGGGGTTGTGTGGTGGAAGGTGGGGTGGTGGGGAAGGAAATAAAGTTGCATTCTTTATTAAGTTGAACAGTTAAAGTGCTCAGTGAGATGTTATTTCCGAAGCTCAATGGTCATTCTGAAGCTATACACAAAATTTGACCTTTTTATGTGCATATTTGAGTTTTTACAACATTTTTCCTTTCATAAGAAATACGCAGTTTTGTTTTGCCTGCTATTCACGTTAGTGTCTGCTGGACTAATGTCAACTCTACTCGTTATCACTTTATCTCAGGGCTGTAGGTTTGGTGCTGACAACCGTATATATATCATTATTATATGGTTTGTATGTTTCTGATTGGGAGTATCATATTCCGGTCAAATTCTCCCTCCCTTCACAGCAGAATTTTTCTGTAAGAATTTTTATTTCCATTTTTCACATTGGATGGTTTATTCTGTCTTAAAATTTTGATGCATGAGGGAAACCATGGGTTAAAGTTGCTTTCTATTTCTAATGCTACAAGGTAAAATGTGATGTACGAGGTAACACTGGACCAGCTTGCAATGCCGTTGGAATGATTGATAGGACAATATTGGGAATTCAACATTTATATAGAAAACCAATATATGCACGTACTAAGGTACCTCTTATATGATGATACTTGTCATGTTCTGTCAGTGGCCAAAAGTAGTTTTCATACTCTGGCTATTTAATAATTTTACAGCAATGCAGTATTAACTCTCCAGATTACGGTCCTTTACCTCCTAATGCTCCATCATGGTGTCAAGCCCCTTTTGATCCTGAAGGCATTCTAAGGTAAATCTTCTTGGTTTTGCCTTGCACTTTCTTTATGGATCATGGCCATCATTTTCTGCACAAGATTGAAGTAGATTGCTCCTTGTGGCCTTGATATGACAATATCCTTTTCTGCATTTTCTTTATGGATCATGTCCTTGATATGAGAAGAGGAAGATCTTTGAATAATCTTGTGTGTTTGATTGTGAGATCAAGGGTTGAGCTCCCTTACTACCTGTAATCGAGTCTCTCTCTATTAGTATTCCAATATTCAGTTTCTAACCCCCATTTTGGTTTGTTTTATTGTAGTTCAGTGATGGCTATAGTCACATGCTTAGTTGGTTTGCATTATGGACACATAATTGTGCATTTTAAGGTGAGAACCTTTGGTACTATACTGCCAACTCCTGTTTTAGCTCCAAGCAGGACTTTTGCAGTTATATAATTCTATGCCTCTTGCAGCATCATGGGGATAGACTTTTTCACTGGATGATAGCATCTTCCTGTCTGGTAACCATTGGCATGGTCCTGGAATTTTCTGGTAAACAAGTTTATCTAGAAAATGGAGTGGTGTTTAATTTCATGCTGCAGCTTATTTTTTCAACTACTGAATCTCATCTTCTTTCTAATTCTAGGAATGCATGTAAACAAGGCTCTCTACACATGCAGTTATATGTGCGTGACTGCTGGTGTTGCTGGATTTCTCTTTGTGGGGATTTATCTAATGGTTTGTAATTAGTCTTATTGTCCAAATTCCTAACATAATCTTTTCAAAGTAGACTCAAGTGTTTAAAACAGATCCACTATCCTTTCCCCTGCTTTTCTTTCTCTTGGCTTTCCAACATAAATTCTCATCTTTTACTGTAATATTTGGTTCTTCCTCCAGGTCGATTTCTTTGAATATAGGCGACCCTTTATGATTCTGGAATGGATAGGGATGCATGCACTGATGATATTTATCCTTGCTACCACCAATGTCTTGCCTGTTCTTCTCCAGGGTTTTTACTGGAGGAGCCATAACAATAACATTGTACGCCTTTATTTCCCCTAACCTTTCATGCTAGTCCTTTGCAATGAAGTTATGCTGTGTGATTGACATACTTATGCCTTGCGTGACAGTTGAGTTTAATTGGAATTGGAAGATGAAGGAACTTCGGAAAAGCTTCTAGACCGACAGTCTCTACTGGAAGCACATCCTGATTCTCTCCATGTTGAAATTCAAGAAACTAACTGCATCTCTTGGTTGCAGTTTCGATGATAGGAAATAGAGGCTTAGTTTTGCTTAGCAAGAACCACTGCAATCCTTGTTTGTGAAGATTTTCTAGAAGTAGATTAGTTAGCACCTATAGGCAGGAAAAGGTTAGTTAATCTTTAGTCGGTCGCATCTGATGTTGTTCAGATTAGCAGATGTTTCTTCATAATTTACAGTTAGAAAATACTGTTTCAGAATATTCAGCATTTGAATACTGATAAATCATATTTTACATATATCAGTAGTAATTTCATTATCGCAATAGCAGTTCCTTGTATAGGGTTGTGAAAAATGCTATCAAGTTTCATAGCTGGTGGTACAAATGATTCAAACAAGGTAGGAATAGAAAGGGAAACAACATAAGAATCAAACCATGACATTTGAATCTCGAGATCAAACCAATAAGTTATTTCAAGTTACCTTAAACCAAGTCAAACCGGGGGAAGAAAGTGTAGAAAAACCGACTTTTAAATCTGTTTATTAGGCCACTCAAATCGGAGTGTAGAAAAACGCGCTACACCGAGCCTGCTTGAGGAGTCTCCGGTTGTCGTCAGGTGCATTTCTACTGGGATAGGGCTGGATGGACTGTATATATAGTTTGAATAATGGTGAGGGCAAAGAGGAAGATAGCTGCAATAAGGGACAACATGGACCAAGGGTTCCTGAAATATGTGTGGATCAGATTAGCTCGCCACATGTTCCATGGCTTTTTGCAGTAGTTGCTAACCTTCTTATGCACCACATCCAAGCTGCTTAGTGGATCAAGAGTGACGTCCCTGGATAGGGTGTTGAACAGCTTAGCAACCGCTTTGTCACTCCCGATGGCACTTTGGATTATACCTTTTGAGTGGAGGAGGGCAACATCTCTTTCGCTATCTATTATGTTGTCCATGAAAAATATATAGGATGTAACCTCGTTGCCTGCTCCGACATGGAAGTGCTCGAAAGCTATGAGATTCAAGAACATGGACTCCGTCGTGTCGTCGACGACTATGACGGGGAGTCTTAGAATCCCGCTGTTGAATGAGATGTCCCTTAGGCTTCCACTCCTGCTCTTCTTGAACCGAATCCCCGCTTCGTCGAGCTCTGTTGCGGAGCGAATTATGTCATCACCGCTCTCGCTGACCATGGTAGAAGGTTTAAGTTTGGTTCTCTTACTTGGACCCTCTTGAAGCATACTCTTCCTGTAAACATCCAAAACATGCAAGCATTCACCTATTTTCGTTGCAGATGCACCAGGAGCACAAAAGTTGATTATAAGCTGAGTTACGAATCCCTTGCCCTACACCAAAAACCAAACATTTGACCCAATAATTAATCTGATACCTATATATA
This sequence comes from Lumnitzera littorea, assembly GCA_024138015.1. Taxonomy (NCBI): domain Eukaryota; kingdom Viridiplantae; phylum Streptophyta; class Magnoliopsida; order Myrtales; family Combretaceae; genus Lumnitzera; species Lumnitzera littorea. The sequence goes on along the minus strand of JAMXBB010000006.1, from coordinate 10,366,877 downwards.
TATATATATAACTCAAGCTACTTATCAAACCTTTTTCCCATCGCTCTCCACAGCAACAAGCCTCTCCAGAACAATCATCGGCAACTGATTCTCAATCATCAACATGTCGCGCCTTATGTATGGCATGATATAAAGCTTTCCATGGCCACTAAAGATTGGATCATTCGGTGCATAATCGTTCATAATCTCTTGAAACGTACGGAAAATCTCCAGCATGAAGCATCCATCCAGAATCATCAGCTGTAGGAAAGCGGCAGTATCATCTCGCCATTTGGGATCGAGAGGACCGTAACAATCTTTCAAATCTTGCACTACTTCTTGCAAGGATTCAAAGTAGGCGTCGAGATGTTTTCCTGATCTTTTCAGGAAATGGAGAAGTGCTCTCCGCTTGTGCTCCTCCATTGGCCTGAGGTGCTCTACACCATGGTGGTAAGGGCCAAAGGAAACTGCCTGAGGCCTGTAAGCTTTCTTGTTCAAGTCCGTGACACAGGCGGGGACTTTGTATATGCACCTCTTCTTCCAGTACTCGCCCTCGGCCGAAGCGCTAGCCATTCGATACATCGCGTCGTTAACCTGTGCTACCCATTCCATTCCAGACATTGTTGTTCCACTTGTCTCGAAATTCCAACAAGAAGACTTGCGAGGAACACAATGACAAAAGTTAAGATTTGTATGTTTCAACTCTTGCCTTCAATTTGGGAAGTAGGAATTATATAAATATGTAAGTTTCCTCCGACCATTTGATTCTGCAAGTGAGAAAAGGCATTTTAGTGTAAGATAAGATAAATAGAAAGCAAGTCGAATCCATATTAAAAAAATTTTGTTATAAATATTATGAATTAAGCTCCCAATTAAAAAAGTTTATAAAAATCCCAGTTGTCCGTGAACATTGAAGCGCAAGTTGAGATATGAGATGGACAACAAGACATTCCTTGCTTGTGCAAGGTAAAGTCTTATCTTGGTACATCTCACATTAAAACAAAAGCTGTTCTTTAGCTAGTCTTTCATGCAGGAGTACCTTCTCATGCTGGACAAAGTATCCTGTATTAATCACAAAATCCTCTTCAGCTCACTTCAATTTGTTGGGAACAATTCTTTAACTCCAATTGGGAATAACTGAACAAAACCTCCATTCATGGCTCAACAATTTAGCAAAGTAATACCTTTATAATCAATGATGTGCAAGTCCTAATGATATTATCTAGTTTAAAAAAAAAAAAACTATTATTTGTATATTTATGTATAAAAATTTTATTAATATTTATATATTATTTATTTATTCATATGCCTTGTTAGTATTACTAAAACTTTTTTCGTGTGAAAAAAGAAAAGGGAAAAGGAAAAAAAAAAAACTAGACACGCTAAAAGTGAATTGTAAATGGAAAAACATAGAACAAAAACATGTGAATATATAATTTTAAAGATATGTAAAAAGATGTAAGCTTATGAAGATAGAGACAAGCAAATATATGAATATATAATAAAAGGGGAACAATTAGTATATATGAGCGATTATAGATTAATAGTTTTAGATTAGAATAAAATGAGTGGATAACATTTAAACCATTTGATGCATAACCACCACTTATGAGTTATGAGTATGCTTTTAGCACCTTTTCTTGCATATATACATTATATATATGTACAAATATATTTTTACTATTAGTGAGGAGTAATGCTTATTGGGTTCAACTAGTTAGGAACTATCGATTCACGGGCCGGATATGGGAAGAATCATAACTGGCTTGGCTGGTCATAGTTTCGAGCCAGTTTGCTAACTCTTGTGACTTCTTTTTTTTCTTTTAAAATATACTAATTTATTAATAATTTCTTTTTTTATTAATTTTTTATTTAATGTAGTTCTAATTTTTTTATTTTTTCCCCTCAAATTTTATCTTTTCCCCATATTTAAGTCCATGACATTTGATAAGTTTTATAAAAAAATACTTACATTAACTTAAATTAAATTTCCTATCCATCCTTAATACATAATCAACTTATGATTAATAATTTATCATTAGTTTGATAATATTATTTTTAAAAAATTATCTTTCACCATCATGAAAAAAATAGTTTTGATATATTATAATTTAATGGATATCATTTAATTATTTTTTCTGATTCAATGGTTTTCATTCTTTCTTTCTCTCTCTCTTTCTTTTTCTTTTTCTTTTTTTTTAAAGAAATGAACCGGCTACGCAAACCTGCCGGTTCAATGGCAAGTCAGCCTATCAGTTCATGGCTTGCTGGTTCGGGTGGTTCCGATCCTTTAAACCGCTTGAGTACTTAGGGCCCAGCGGTTCGAGGTGTTGTTTAGGCCTGCCCGTTTTCAGGCCGGGCTAGTTTACGGTTTGAAACCGGTTCTTACACGAGTCTATTAATGAGCCTATAATGCACGTGGTTTACTATTATAACTTAAAAGTGATTATACTGTATAGTTATGTTTAAATGATTATACTGTAAAATTTCCTTAAGATATTAAGGTTGTTTCTATGACTAACTAAATAAGCTCACATGATGTCCAAAGGAGTCGATAAACTCCTTAATATTTTAAGTATTATCAAATAGGGAAAAAAAAAAAAAGCTAGTCCATCTAAAAGACTTCTAGAAATAATCAAACAAGATTACTTAGATATCGAACCATGGGAAAAGTTTGTTGATGGGTTGATGACAATTAACACATGCATTTTCTTTTTTTATTTGAATATAATTAAATTTAACGCCTTTTCTCACTTCTTTTCTTAATAAAAAATCTCGCTTGACTTATATAAACTAAATCCATGTTTGTAATAAGTAACTCTGAAAATACGTTTGCCTTCCCAGAGTAATGTCCCAATATATTCTCACCAGCCTCACTAATGTGCTTAAGTAATGGAATAATAAGTAGATGTACGACCAATATATGTGTACAAGGTACAAACAGTTGCTAAATAATACGAATTAGTGAGTGTCTAGTCTTAATTATGGATTGTACTTTGTGGTTTTTACTTATATGCATCGGCGAATACTTGCATTGTATGTGAAGTAATTCTTTTATTCGGTTGGCGGTACGACAAGATCTTGATAAAGTTAATGTCGTAACAAATAAAAATCTAGGGTTTGTGTTTTGATGTTTTCGGGTTTTTATGATAAGGAAATTGAAACAGAAAGTTAGAAGTACATTTAGGTGATTTGAAGAGTAACCACAAAAAAGCTAAATTATCTGTATTGTTTTTAACAATAAGCTAAGTATAGCACCACGCTACATCGATCAGGGACTGGATAGATGGGGTTGATTGTCATAACTCAACACACGAATTGATAAGATTGCAAAGGAGGGTATATAAGGTTGTTGTTTGCTGATTGCAAAGAGTGCAAGAAGAATTTCAATTGTCAGGAATGCAAAACTATTCAGCAATAAAATAGAAGTATTTATATTTCCCTTGACAGGTGTGGGCATAATTTCTAACTAATAATAAAACTTTGGAAAAACTATATTTTTAGTTCTCAAACTTTGTTACATTTTTTAATTAAGTTCTTAAACTTTTATTTTTTCTATTTTAACCTTTAAATTATCCAAAAGTTTGCAAAAGAATCCTTTGTCAATGAACCATTAGTTTTTTCATTAAGAAATTACTCTTTTATAAACTTTTGGACAATTTAAAAATTGAAATAGAAAAAATGAAAGTTCGATGACTCAATTAGAAAAAGTGCTAACGTTTGAGGGAAAAAAGAAATTGCACTTTTTCTTTCTTTTAAGATCTATATATTTATTTGTGTTTTAGTTTATAACTTATGCTTCTATACATACATATATATTTGTTCTTTTAAGACACCATTTTTAATGGTATTTATAATGTAGAAAAACAAAAACACTAGTTTTGCTTATTTTTAAGAATTTAGGTCTTGAAATGGAGAAAAAAAATGAAAATATAGAATCCTAAAATGAAAATGTAGGAAAAAAAATTTTGGTCCTCTCAATGTATTTTTTCCATTTTTATTAACAAATATTTCAAACAATTAATAATCCAATTTGATATTCTTAATAGAATCAAATCACATTAATTTTACAAATTTTTTAAATTTACAAATAATAATAGTTTTTTTTTTCCTCACCAGCTACATTACATATTACAACAATTTAAGGGGGAAAGAATTTGCATTAGGTCCATCTCTGTGGGAGACTAATATTAGCACAGTAACTATATAAATTATTGATACTTACTCTAATTATTAAATTATATAAGTAATAGTGATCATAAATAATTATCATATTTAATTTAATGTTACTATGTAAAGTTAGTTAGAATATGATTATACATTTGTATATATAAACATATAAATAATGATTATATTTATGATAAAATAAATAATTTTTTACCAATATTTTATCTAACAATATAATTAACTATTTTGATCATTAGGTTATAACTATTTTTTTTTTGTTAGAAAAATTAACAAAGGATGAAAAAGAAAAAAAAAAAGAAAAATTACACTTTTAATTCTCAAACCTTATCACTTTTTCTAATTGAATTATTGAGAGTACTTTTTTGCAATCTTTTGGAAAATTTGAAGACTGAAATTGAAAAAATAAAAGTTTGAGAACTCAATTACAATAAATAGTAAAGTTTGAAGACTAAAAGTGTAGTTTTCCTTAAAACTTATAATGTCTATTATAATGGGAATACTGCTCAAATCCAAATAACATAGTGAAACAAAGTTGTCCAAGGGGCTCAAGGTTGGGAAAATGTGCTTGAACTTAACCATGTTCTCTACTCACTTCTTTTAATGCAAGACAGCTCCCCTCCACTTTATAGTCATGTTACTAACTGTGATTCCCCCTAAATTCCAAGTATTCCTTCTTCATGCTCAAGAATATGGTCTGTGAACCTATTTGTAGAGGTGTTTATCAGGCTAGGTTGACTTGGAATCGATTTTGAATTGTTGGTTTACGGGCTCATAAAAACAATGAATCGAGCCCAACCTTTAAGGGGACGGGTCTGGGTCCGGGTCGATTCAGTGACCCTTGAACAGTAAGATTTTTTTTTTTTTTTTGCTTCTTCCAAAATTCCTTAATTATTATAACTAATTTGTAAATTATGCGTTTTTTTTCTAACTAAATATAAAATTTTATACTATTGCTTGTGAATAAAAAAATTTATTTTTTGTTTAATTTTTTTTTTCAATCCCGAAATAATTAATTTAGAATGTATGAGTACAAATATGTGATGTTGTAGTATATTATATAATAGATTATAGGGTTAATTACAAATATGTAACCTGTGTTATAATAATTTTGTAAAAAGTTGAGATGAGTTTTTTTTTTTTTTTTTTATAAAGATATGACCTGTATTTTGTAGTTTTTTGTTAATGACACTTAAGGAATATGTGACATACTTTTATTGGCTGAGTTAATAATAAAATAAATAAATATAATTATCAAGCTTGATTTTTTAGTTTTCTATTATTTCATTTTATTTTCCATTATCCAATTAATACTAAACCTTAACCTATTTAGTATTAATCATTTACTAGAGAAATTAGGAAATCCTAGTTCTTTAAAAACTTTTAAAGTTGCCACTCAACCAGAGTTAGAAAGAAGAGAAATCATAATCAATTTGGTGAATTAACTATAATTTAGCTACTAGTTTTTTATTTCAATTTAATTAAAAAAATCAAAGAGTTCTGAATTCGAGGCTAACTTATTAAGTTTTAACGGATATCACTATTTATTTTACGAAATAAGGTTTATTCATCAAAATTGTCCTTTTTAAATATTTTTTAAGAAAAATGAAAACCAAAAGAAAAAGAAAATAAAAAAGAACCTAAATTTATATAGATTTTAATGTCGTCTTGAAAATGCCTATATATACACTAGTCGAGATCAGACGACCATATTTCTTTTTAAAAATTTTAGTGTGTTGGTTTATTTTAATCTTAAAAATCGATCAATTTTATGTTTTTATCAATTTAATTTACTAAAAAAAAATCTAAGGTCTTAATACTCGAGTGTTTTAAAAAAAATCTCTAAAATATCCTTAAACAAAGGTTTTTTAAAATTAATTTTTATTTCTAAAAAATAATTTTATAAGTGTGAAATCTTAAAAAAAAAAACTAATACTAAAAAAATACTTAAGCTAAAAATATATGTATACATATATTTTTATTTATACACTATGTTATCGGCATAAATAACTAAGTAACTAATAAATAAAATAATAATAATAAAATAGAATCAAACCTGAATTGTTGTTCGGCTGTGGCGTGGACAGTGCTTGTGCTGATCAGTGGTTGTCGGATTGATAGTGTAGTGGAGATTGGATTTGTGTTTTCTGTGCTGTGGTACTATGTTGGTGAATTGTGTTCAGCAAAGATGGGGAAAGTGCCTGTAGTATGTACAAGACGTGCAAGTGGGCGTATGGCTATATAGTTAAGCTATGGAGTTGTGTGTGTAAAGAGGACAGTATCGTCGGAGTGGGCATTTCAACTGTGTAAGGGCTATTCGTGTGATCTGCAATGGTATACAGATCGATGCACTATGCTGGAGAGTGCGGTTGTCGCGAGTAACTCGTGGATGGGGCATTGATGTTGGTCACATCAGTGACTGTTACTGTGAGTTTGGCCTGTACTGTGTTTGGGGATTACGTGTTGCCGTTGCAGTGTGCTGCAGTGGCGTATTGTGTAGCATGGAGTGTACTGTAAGATGGTGTTTTAGCATGGAGGTGAGATTCTGGTCGATGCGGTGATGCCTAGTATGTGTGTATCGCGTACGTTAGGTTAGGGCGTAGTGCTGTGGCTTGGTTTGTTGGATTAAAGATGAAACTTGTAAGAATGGAGAAAGAGGACTTCGGTTATTTCAAATGTGTAATTGTCTCTCTTTTATGCCGTATGATCGGTATTTATAAAGTTCAAAAACAAATTTTTTAAATTATATAAAATCAAATATTTTATATCGATCTAAATCTGATTTGATAAAAATCAAATTAAATTTAAATCTTTTATATCAATTTAAATTCGATTTGATAAAAATTAAACTAAATTTAACTTTTTTATATCGATTCAAATTTAATTTGATAAAAATCAAATTATATTTAAATCTCTCAAATCTTTATTACATTAGATTCAAAAGATTTGATTAAATTTGAATCATCTACACCTAACCAATTTTCGTAGATGAAAAAAAAAATAAAAGGCATGTGTACTTAGTGAGATTCGAACTCATGATCTCAAGCTAATCCAATGCCAATGCTCAAATGTTTATTTATTAAGTTGATGGCTTATGCCTCGATATTTAGTACAATTAAATTATACTTAAACTACATAACTTTTTAAAGCTATTTGAACCAAGCTAAAATCAAATCAATTGACTTTAAAATGCTTTCCTTTCTAAAAATCTATTTTCTTAAAAATCTTTATAATTTTTCTTTTTTTTTTCATTTTTTTGTATTCTTATCATTTTTCAAAATTTATTTATTATTATTTTTTTCAATTAGGACCCTATTAGAAAAAACAAAAATTAAAACTACCAGAGGGGCAAAAATTAGGTGTTTATAGTTGCCTCTCTTTGTGCTGAAATTTGAGTAAAACTTTGCTATAAAGACAAAAGAAACACTTTTTTTTTTCGTTGAGATTAACTCTATCCTAAGAAGTGCTACAATTAGTTAGCTATCTTAGAGCCGATCTATTGGGGATTTGGTGACAAAAAAACTTAAAAAGAACAATGGTGAGGATGACGCCCCTATGGGCTAGTAAGAACCTTAAATGAATAGGCAAAGTGATCCTTTGAGTTGGTTAAGACCTTAAAGAGAATGGTAAAGCGCTCCTTAAGCTGGCAAAGACTTTAAAGAGAATGGACAAAGTGCTCCTTGAGCTAGCTATAACCTTAAAGAAAAATGGATACAAATAGGGACAACATTCTATGAGCTAGCTAAATCCCTAAGAAAATGAATAAAGGGTAGGCACCCTACGGGTTTGCTAAAACTTTATATGACAGTTGAAAAAGTAAAATTGAGGGACATAACCAATTTGAAAAAATAAAAAAAACTCTTGACTTGAGAAATTTACAATTGAAGAATTTAGTTAAAATTGTTTATGACATGTACAGATGATTTGGCCACTAAGGCTGATATGGATTTAAAAATGAATGGAAAAAAACTTATAACAAGTCTTTACTTTCTCTCCCTCTTTTCCTTTCTTTTATTTCCCTTCTTACTTTTCTTCTCTTTTTCTTTCTTTTATATCTCTTCTCATCTTTTTTTTTTTTTCTTGCAAGTCTGTTAATGGATACAAATTCTTTAAAAAGCAAATGTTATAACCATATAGGGTATCTCATATTTGTCCTAGTTTTTTACCCCGATACTAAGCTTCTTAAATAGGCCTTAAACATTTGTTTCCTAAGGAAAATGTAACTCATGATTAGCCTAGTTAAAGAAAACTTCCTCGTGCACTATCGGTTTAGGTTTCGCTTTTGACTATTATTGTAAAAATTATAGTCTAGTTCGTAAGTAATACGCTTTGATCAATCTATTAAGTCTTTTTCGGTTCCATATTATGAATTAGGCTTTTGGTCAAATGGTTTCAAAAGAAATTAATGAGAGGGTTTATTTTGAAAGAAGTACTTTCATCCAACCCAGGTATATCGGTTAAGAACCCTTGGAAAAAACTAGACGTACACTTGTCTCAATTTCAAAAATAATTTTTATTTTAGATAAATTATTCTTTAAGATTATAAAAACTTTGAATAGGGAGGTATCGTAGGTGGGGAGGTCTTATGTTTGAGATTCAGGTGGATAGAAAGGTTTTGTGTTCATGATTTGGAGTATGATTCTAAAATGGATATGAGATTTTTGGTTTGTGATTGAGAACATGATTCTAAAATGAATATGGGGTTTTGTGCTTTTGGTTGAAAATGCGATTCAAGATCTTGTGTTTTTAAAGTAACTTGAGCTTCTAAGCCTTCTTTGGTTGGGGCTTTTCTTAAGCCCGATGTTTGGGCCTTTCTTCTTTCTTTTTTCTTCCTTTTTTATTTCTTTTCTTTCTTTTTTCTCTCACTTTACCCCATTATTTCTTTCTTTTTTTCTCCTCAAAAGTAATTATCACTTTTGTCGAGTCTTTGTCTTTAGATAAATCAAGGCCTTAAATCCATAGGCTTTAAGTATATGGGCTTGGGTAAGATATGTGTGGTCTTGAAATATTTGGAAAAGTATTTACTCTTCTTCAAAGGTAACAATTTATCAAAAACAAAAGTTATTCTTGAATTGTTATTACTAAAATAAGTATAAATCAGTTTTGTTTTTCTTTCCTAATCAATGACCCTAACTTCCGAATTGCCCTACTATAGGATGATTCTTAACAGGGTTTTTATTTGAAAGGATTCTTGCTGAGCCTAATTTTTCACCTCTTGATTTTTTTAAAAAAATTAAGTTTTCTTTAAACCGATCAGTACTAAACCCTTACCCATTTAATACTAATCTTCGGTTAGGGTTTAAAGAAAATCGTTTTTTTTTTAATATACTAAAAACTACTTTGGAGTCACCACTCGACCGAGGTCAAGAAAAAGAGTTAAGTTATAACCAATTTAACCAATTGGATGAATTGATTATAATTTAGCTACTGGTCTATCAATTAAACTAGTTTTATAAACAAATAAAAGACTCCCTTTTTTCTTTTTTCTCTTTCTTATTTTTCTTCCTTTTTTTTTTAAATTTTTACAAGTACATGAATAAAAGGATAAATAAAAAAAAATAAACAAACAATAATTAAAAAAAATTTGTAGACCAGGTTGGGATTGAGTCAGCTTGGGTTGACTCGAATAATTAAGGTCAGTTCCATCGGCTTAAGTCGGCTTGTTGGGCTTTGATTAGCTCTAATTGACTCGTACGGTTTGAAAATTCGAATCAGAGTGACTTACTTAGGGTTTTTGAGTGCGAGGATTCCGATAGTGGTGGTGGTGGTGGTTTTCATTGAAAATCACCGTAGAAAGGGATTAGACTTGAGAGAGAAAGCTTCGATTTGTTTACCTAAAGTGTTTCTAAGTTTGTTTTTGCGTGTTTCCCGACCTTTGTTTATATTAAACAAAGCTTAAACAAGCTTGGAAAGGCTATTAATGGAGAAATTGGCCATGAATGGAGAAGCTAGATTTTTAGTTTTTTTCTCATTTTTGGAGGTAATTTAATACTAAATTTTAACTAAATTTGGACAAGAATTAGGTCTCAATTCAAAGTATGCCAAGGGTACTATACAATTTCACCATTAATTCGATAAAATCATATAGTAAATGGAGTAAAAAATGACCCTAAACTAAGCACACAAGAAAGGAAATGGCACGAGATTTGGAAATGAATATGGGAAGAAGGAGGAGGGGCACTGATCATGTGCAAGGCATATGCTACGTGCCCCCCTCCTATAATTGCAAGCAAGGCCTTGGGCTTTGCTCGGTCTAAGAAAAATGGACCAAGTTGATAAAACCTAGTCCGATCCACTTCAAGGCTTATATATATATAATAATTGAAAATAAATAAATAAAGTAAAAATCTTAGCACTCCTCTAAAAAAAAAACTTTACTTTGCTTTTTTTTTTTCTTATTTTTTTTATTTTCTCTAAATTTATTATTTTTTAGCTTTTCTAAATTTTTTAGTTTTTCCTAAATATTTTATTATTATTTTTTATTTTATTTTTTTGTGGGTTTTCTTTAATTTTCCCTTTTTTGTATTTTTTCCTAATTTAAGATCCTATATCCTATTCTAAAAATTTTGAAAAAATAAAAAGAAAGACAAAAAATAAGGTATCTACAACTGCCCTTATTTGTAGTAAAATTTGAGCAAAACTTTGCTACAAATACAAAAGAAACTGTTTTTGTTTCAAGTGTGGGTTTTGTCCTAAAAAGCGCTTCAACTAGCTAGTTACCTTAAGGCCTGTCCATTGAAGATTTTGGTGAAGAGAGAGGTAGCGCTCTAAGAGCTGATCGAAAGACTGAAGAATTGAAGTTTGATCATGCTCTTATGATTTGACCAACTGAGGTGAAATGGGCAAAGCACTCTTTGAGCTAAGCCCCTAAAAGAATGAGAAAACTTGATTATGCCTTAATGAGCCAATTAACCAAGGTAGGCAAAGTGCTCTTACAATTGACTAAGAGCCTAAACCAAACGAGAAAACTTGGTCGTGCCCCAATAAGCTACTTAACCAAAGTAGACAAAACTCTCATAATGCTGGTTAAGACCTTAAATTGAATGAATGAGTTGACTAACCAAGGTGGGTAAAGTACTATTAGAGTTGGCTAAGACCTTAAAATGAATAAGAAAATTTGGTTGTGCCCTAATGAGCTAACTAACCAAGGTGGGTGAAGCGCTCCTAAAACTGGTTAGGACCCTAAATTGAATGAGAAAACTTGGTCGTGCTCTAATGAGCTAACCAAAGTGGGCGAAGTGTTCCTTGAGCTGGTTAAGGCCCTAAATCGAATGAGAAAACTTGGTCATGCTCCAATGCGCTGACTAACCAAGGTGAGCAAAGTGCTCCTAGAGCTGGCTAGGACCTTAAACTAAATGAGAAAACTTGGTTGTACCCTAATAAGTTGACTAACAAAGGTGAGCGAAACACTCCTTGAGCTGGCTAAGACCTTAAATTGAATAAGAAAACTTAATTGTACCCTAATGAGCTAACTAACTAAGGTAAGCAAAGTACTCCTAAAACTAGTTGAGACCCTAAACTGAGTGAAAAAACTTAGTTGTGCCTTAATAAGCTGACTAATCAAGGTAGGCAAAGTGCTCCTAGAGCTGGCTAAGACCCTAAACTAAAATGCACCTTATAGTTTAGCTTAAAAGACTGTTATGGATAGAGTTGTAGAAATATTGGTCATATAATTTAAATGTACATGTAATGTTCAAAAACTAATGTGCTAACATCGTATGAAAGTACTTACCTGGTCTTGTTGATAATACCCAAACTGTCAAACCTTTTTTGAAAAGCCCTATAGAATTGATTAGCTCATGCTTTGATCCTTTATTGTCAACTTGAATGATCTTGATGTAGAACGTTTGAGACTTCGTCGACTTTGAATTTCGCACTTCTATGAAAAAATAGACAATAAAACTCTCTATTAAAGGGAATCAATCCGTAATAAAGTATTTTAAAGAGTTTTATCAATTACCGATGTTCTAGATCTCATTTCTCAACTTCTCTTGTGTTTTCAGTGTATGGGTTCGATTAAATGTAGTAAGGAGAGCTGGACCTTCCAATGGAAAGGGTGTTATTCTAACGTTGACAGCGGCCAAGGATACCAACTTTGCTCGCAAATAATAAAAATGAGACCATAATGACGTTCAACATGATTGGCATTTTCGTGTTTTGAGTAAAAATTTCCATTAACTTCTCATAGAAAGTACAACTTTACAGCATTAGCATTTATAGGGTCTCTCAATTCTAAACCATTTATTTGAGATAAAATTAATGCCCCTCCCAGTAATACTCGCTTCACGACATAAAGACCTTCGTAATTGGGAGCAAATTTCCCTCTAGAGTTTTGTGCATTGGGAAGAGCCTTTCTTAATACCAAATCACCTTCTTTGAAGTTCCGAAGTCGTACCTTTTTGTTGAAAGCCTGAGCCATTCTCTATTGATAACACTGATTATGATACAAGGTTATCAATCTCTTCTCATCAATCAGATTCAACTGCTCGATGCGTTTCTTTACCCAATCGGCTTCATCCAACTAAGTTTTTTTATAGTACCATGAGTGATGGGATCTTAACCTCTATTGGTAACACTGCTTTAGTGCTGTATACCAAAGAGTAAGGTATTGCCCCAATCGACGTTCTGATGAAAGTTCGATAAGCCATAAGCGTAAATGGCAACATCTTATGCTAATCCTTATACGTAATAGCCATTTTTTCAATAATTCTTTTGATGTTTTTGTTAGTTGCTTTAACAGCTCCACTCATTTAGGGTCGATAAGGAGTAGAGTTTTTATGGATGACCCTGAACTGTCGACACAATTTTGACATAAGCTTGTTATTGAGATTGGTGTCATTGTCAGTGACAATCATTTCTAAAGTCCCATATCGAGCCAAGATATCTCTCTTGATGAACTTAACTATAACCCCTTTAGTAATACTCGAGTAAAATGAGGCCTTAACCCATTTGCTAAAGTAGTCAATGGTGACCAGTATAAAGCGATGCCCATTGGATGCTTTTGGAGTAATCGAGTTGATGATATCTATGCTCTACGTTGAAAAAGGCCACGGTGCTGAGAGTGATGTAGTTCTTGAGGCAGGGCATTTATCTTATTTGCATAAACTCAACATAGGTGATAATGCTTAACAGGTTTGATGCAATTGCCTCCCATTGTTGACCAGTAGTACCATAACCTCATAATTTTATTAGCCAGTATGTAACCGTTCATGTAAGGGCCATATAGTCCTTCGTACACTTCTTTCATTAACATCTCAGCCTCCTTGTCATGTACATACCACAAAAGTGAACCATTAAAAGAGCACTAGTATAAAGTGGACTCGTTTATTAAGAATTGAGTGGCCAATCTCCTAATCATTTTTTTGTCCTTTTTTTCGGCTTCTTCAAGGTATGTGCCTTATTGTAGGAATGTCTTAACATCATGGTACCACGGCTTTTGGTCATTCATACCCTCAATTACTAAGTAGAAGGTAGGCTTATCTTCAATTTCAATAGTAATAGGCTGCATCTTGACTCTACTAAATATCTAGATCACAGATGCTAGAGTAGCTAAGGCATTAGCAAATTGATTATGAGTCCTCGGTACATGATTGAAGGTGATTTCTTTGAATTTCTCCATCAATTTAGTCAAGTGCCGGTGATAAGATACTAGCATAGGATCCCTCATCTTGTATTCTCTCCAAGCTTAGCCGATAATGAGTGAAGAGTCCTCATACACTTCTAATTCTTAAATATCTTTATCTATGGCCATTTTGAGTCACATGATGCATGCTTCGTACTCAGTGATATTATTAGTGCATGGGAAAGCGAACCTTATAGCTACAGGGTATTAAGTACCTTTAGGAGATATTAGTATTGCCTCAATTCCACACTCAAACATGTTAGCTGCCCCGTTGAAGAACATCTTCCATTTTAGTGGCTCATCATCTTCTCCTTTATCAAAGCTTCCCTTGATTGCTAAGATATCCTCATTAAGGAAATTAACTCATACCTCTTGGAGGGTACCATTGGAGGGATTTTCTACTAACTGATCTACTAGAGCTTACCCCTTGACTGAATTTTGGTTCACGTATGTAATGTTGAATTCTAATAATAACATTTGCCACTTTAACATTTTGCTAATTAGGGCCAGTTTGTCTGCTAAGTACTTCAAGGGATTGTGCTAAGTTAACAATTCAACTTGGTAGTAGAGTGTATTGTTTGAGTTGATGCATTACCCAGATCAAAGCACAATAAGTTCTTTCAATTTCTAAATATTTATGTTTCCCTTCAGTGAATTTTTTGCTCAAGTAGTATACAACTTGTTCTCTTCCTTCATCGTCTTTTTGGCTAAGCATGTACCCCATGGACTCTGGTAATATTGTCGGTTATAGAAATAAAAACTTCCTAAGTTTTAGAGCTACAAAAATTAGAGGGTTCATAAGGTATTCTTTGATTGTTGTAAACGCTTGCTTGCATTCTTCATTCCAATTGATCTTGGCGTTCTTTTTCAACAACTTAAACAAGGGACATCACTTATTCATGAGTTGAGATATGAATCGAGCTATATAGTTTAAACAGCCCAACAAGTCTTTGATTTCTTTGAGTGTACATGGAGGAGGTAAGTCGACCATCGCTTTGACTTTATCAAGGTCCACTTCAATGCCCCTTTGATTGATTTTAAAGCCCAACAATTTCCTTGAAGTCACTCCAAAGGTACACTTCTCTGGGTTAAGCTTCAATTGGAATCTTCTCAACCTATCAAACAATCTCCTCAAATTATTCACATGATTTTCTCCTTCCTTGGACTTTGCAATCATATCATTAACATATATTTCAACTTCTTTATGCATCATGTCATAAAGATTGCTACCATGGCCCTTTAATAAGTTAACCCGGTATTTTTGAGTTCGAAAAGCATTATTTTGTAGTAAAAGATGCCCCAAGTTGTAATAAATGTTGTCTTGTCTTTATCTTCTTCGGACATTCGAATTTGATTATATCTGGAGAATCCATCTATGAAAGAGAAAAGATGGTTTCTGATTGTATTATTGACCAAGACATCAATATGCGGCAAGAGGAAATTATCTTTAGGGGTTGCTTAATTAGGGTCTCAAAAATCTACGCACACTCTAACTTTTCCATTCTTCTTCATTATTGGCACCATGTTGGTTACCATTCAAGATAATCAAATACCTCAATGAAACTGACCTCTAGTAATTTTCTAACTTCCTCCTTAATCTTCAATAGGACATCCAATCGGAACCTTCTTAACTTTTGTTTTTTAGGTTTGATATTCTCTCATGTGAGTAAGCGATGGATTACAATTGATGGATCCAATCTAGGCATATCCTCATAAGACCACGCAAACATATCTTGGTATTTAGATAACAGTGCGATTATTTCAACCTTTTGTTCTCCTTTCAGATTCCCTTCAATTTCCATTGTTTTAGCATTGTCACTAGTCCCAACATTAATTATCTTAGTTGGCTTGTCAATGGAAATTATCCCAATGTCTAACCTAGTAAGGTCGAAGGTAATATCAATATTTTCATTACCTATTTGCGGGAGGTATTCATGGCCTTTATTTGAAGCATTGGATTTGGGAAGAAGAAAAGTATGTAAAAGAAAGAGTGTAAGTAAGGAATAAAGAGAGAGAAAAAAAAAAGACTGGTTCTTATTTAGAGGAAGCTTCTTTTGAGTACAATTATTTGTAGAATAAAGGTAATTTATTACAAAACCCTATAAAACACTGGACCATTATTCATCATTTACCTTAGGGAAGACTTATTGCTATTCATAGGGATAAAGAACCAAATATTTAGATACTGGGACTTGTTGGATGGGCCAGCTATGTTGGAGTTGTCCTCTTTGGAAAGGTCTGAATTCTAGACATTGGCCCGGATGAAAATTTTTTATAACGTTGGGAAAGTTATTGGGGTGTGATACAATCTATCTCCTCTTTTACCCTTCGCTTGCATATTTCATAGCTTATCCATTGGAGTTGAGATGTAACCTAACCCATAAGTTCCAAACTAGCTTTCTTTGAACTTTAGCTTCTCATCTTTGTCCTGATCAATAATCATGCACACCTCTTCAAACATTTAGAGCCCAAAGTCCTCTTGCTCCTCAGTGCTAATATAGGATATGGCCATTTCGTTATATATTTCGTAATCCTGATCACCTAAAATTGTTATGACCTAGCCATTGGAGATGAACTTGATCTTCTGATGAAGACTCGAAGGCACGGCCCCTGCTAAATGTATCTAAGGTCTTCCCAATAACAAAATGAAGGTCCCTAAGATGTCCAAAACTTGGAATCGGATGTTAAATGTTTGTAGGTCGATATCAACTGGTAAGTCGATCTCCCCTATTATTTCTCACTTAGATCCAGCAAAAGCTCCCACTGTTGTCGAACTTGGCTTGATAGCGGCCGTATCAATGCCCAATAGATCTAGGGTGGCTAGAGGTCAAACATTTAAAGATGATTCATTATCGATGAGGACTTTTGTTGTAATGGTGTTGTTTACCCTCACTATTATGAATAGAGGCTTGGTGTACTAGTTACCTTTTTCGCCTAATTCTTCAACGAAGAAAGAAATTTGATCTATAATGAGGATAGAGTTGGTGACAGGCCCAATCCTTTCAACCAGTATTTTACGAGGGACTTTAACTTCCCTCAACGTTTTGAATAAGGCTTCTTGATGCGGTTTCGATGCCATCAATAAACTCATGAGCGATATTTGTGTTGGAGTCTTAGCAAGTTGATCCATTACTTTATACTTGCTAAACTTGATTATTTTAGTGAAGGTAGACAATCCTTCTTCATATTCAACCGGTTCATTACTTGGCCTTTCTAGTACAACCTTTTTTTTTTTTTTTTTCAGGTCTTCCTTTGGATCATAGATTCTATCAGAGTAGGTAATCCCTCTTACGAATGAGCTTAATTGCCCTTGATTTACTACTTGGCAGTTGAGAGGGGCAATTTTATAATTTTCAAGGGCTACAAGCACATTGAAGGACTCATTGTGCTTTTTCCATAGGGCGACTAAGTCCATCATAATTAGTGCCGCTTCAACATTAAATTTGTACTGCTTATAAAATGCTTAGCTAGCTTTTCCCATGTGTTCGCCTGATTTAAATCCAGTTGGGTATACCAGGTTAAGATAAGATCGGTTAGGCTATCCTAAAAAGTTTGGTCCATGAGTTGGTCATATTGCACATATAGCTAGGTGTGCAGTTTGGGGTATCTAATCCCATCATACTTTTCGAAGTCAGGTACTTTGAACTTTTTTGGGAAACTTCCTTAGTTGTGGATAGAGAAGTCTGTTATACCAGCTTGCTTGAATCCATCATACCCCTTAAGTATTTTCATCTTTTCAATAATTTGTTGGGTCAGTCGCTTCTCAAACTCTTTCAGTCTATCTTAATCATCTTCGGGTTTTGAATTGATCATAAGTATTTGGCTCAAAAGTTTGGTTGACCTTTGGAAAGACCCCTTCTGTCTCGAATGATTCGAAGGCCTGGTCAACCTTAGGATAGGTTTCTAAGGCTTCGGTATTCTTCCCATATCGAACTTTAAAACTTTTTTCATTTACTAGATCTATGGACCTAAGTAAGGTAATGTTTTCAATAGGGAAGCTCAATTAATCTGTAATCTTCCCTATTGTTTGCTCCAAAGAGCGAAACCTAAGCTCGGTGGGATCAACAATTTCAGGGTTGTTAGTATTGATGTTGTTGTTGTCACGCCCCGAAGCGGTAGAGTCGCAACATTCCCGCTGTGTAAACGATCCCAAGATAGAAGTTGGCCTTACAACCGCTATCTTAGACCTGATCTATACAAGGCGTCCACGACTAACCAGCTTTGAAGTAAATAGTTTGTAATTTAAATAAATCATTTACCTAAGAAAGTGAGGAAATATATACATATATATATGCTATAATTCGGTTATTACAATTAAAGTTTACAATAATTCTCCGTAATATATTTCCTAGTTATTACATTATTCAGAAATGAAAAATAATTCTAAAATAAAAACTTAGACCTTAAAAATATGTGTTTATTCTTTAATATTTTTCCTCACTCCCCAAGATCCAGCAGTTGCTAGCTTCAGAGTAGTTGTTTGCCGCTTCTTAGCCAGTACCTGCACGACGTCTATAAGGATGTAAGCAACCACAGCTCAGTAAGTTAGGATGGAGGACTTAAAACTATACCATAAACACAACAAGGTTATCAATCAACTTATTAGGTGCAATGCATGTTCAAGCAAATACCATCGCACGACGTTATCCGACCCGTCATGAGATTAAAGAAATTACGCCCGCTCTAATTCGAGTTGAGGAGTTGCCGTTAATGCAACAGCTCACGACCAAACCCAGGCTTATGTAATGGAGACCTCGCTCCTCCCGCGACTACCTTCGAACCACTGTCTTCACCCTCGCCGCGACCTCCTTACCTGTCATTTAGTTCGACCGAGGATGAAGAAGGGACTATTATGCAATCCTGCGCTATCCCTTTTGAAGGGGTCGGTATTTGGCCGGAGAATCCTAGGTTTCTCCTAATGGGTTGCCATGCAAGTCCGATTATGATTGCAAGTCATATATTTGATTAGGTTCAATTTAGGGTGATCAATCATTTCATACAAATCACACATTACAGGCCAGAACAATAAACAGAATCATAGCATGACTCATAATCAAGCACATGCATACATTCAACTATCTAACAAGCACAACCAAGTATAATCTTAAACCTCCAAAATACAGTATCGTATTAATCCCAACTTGCCTTGACTTCTCGCTCACTCACTTGAGGTCCGACTTGCTCAGGCCATTGCCGATCATCCCTATAACACAAACGTGGTTTCGGTTTTTGATATAACTATTATAGGTTCATTTTATCCTATAAAGTTTATTGTTATATTTTGTTTAGGGTTTAATATGCTTAATTATCTAGGTCTTAAGTCTTTTACAGTTATTCTAGGTTTAGGGTTAGGTTTGGATTCGGTTTCCGTATTGATTTCTGAATTAGGTTTTAGTTCTATTTCTAAGTATTATTTTATACTCGAACTCTAGAAATTTGTTTCGACTCATAATGTGAAATTAATCACATTACTTCTCGGTCTCCTAAATACCATCATTACCTCTAATTAGTATTTTATTCCACCCAGTGTACTTAAATTCTTATTAGTGTACCGAATTTACTCCTGATGTGAGAAATTTTTACATTTTTCATATAATTACATAAATTCAAGTTTCCTATCAGATTTATTGTATATTTTTATTATTATCATAATATAAATTTTTATTCTAATATTTTCTATTTATTATATTTTTAATAATTGTGTATTATGTACTATTACTTATTATGTAAATAATACACATATAATATTTTTATCACTCTAATTACTCTCTCCCAACATTAATTATTATTTCAAAATATCTAAATTCATCCTAAATTAGATTTTACACCTAATTACCCTAATTTACAAAATTAACTTAAAATATATTATTCTTTCTATATTACTTATTTACCGCATAATTAACCTAATAATTACATCTAACACCCTAAATGCTACAAGTATCATACTCCATCATATTTCAACATCCTAAAACATATACTTATTCACTAAATTAGTAATTAACCTTTTAATTACTTAATTAACCTTAAATTACATATTTTATGCCTCATTTTAGGGACTAAAAATTATCTAAAATTTTTGAAAATTAATTTTTAAAAACGTGCTTCATAGCACTGTTTTATATCATCTAAGTAGTCTACACAAAAATTTTTGACACAAAAATTTTTGGTTCAAAACTACACTCCTAAGATCATTTATTTCTAAACTGAAATATGCTTGGTTTTACATGATTTCTTAAAGACCCTATATCATGAGACATATTTTCATCAAAATAATATTTTTCCTAAAAACTAAATACAAAAATTTTTTAGAATAACAAAATTCATAATTTTCTAAGAATATTTACTATTTTTTACAAAATTACATAAAATCGGGTTGAAAATCAGACTCATCGATCTGGGTGGCTCCCGCCACTGCCGGCTGTCATGGCCTTGTCGGCCGGTCTGGGCATTGCCACCACCATGTGGTGGTGGTGGCCGTCCACTCCCAGCTGCTCGTCTGGTGTGGGTTCCCTTTAAAGGCCCTAATTGCACAGTTTTTCCTATTTTTTTTCTAACCCGAATTTTTCTCTCAATTTTCGCCTCTCCCTAATTTTCTCTAATTTCTAACTGTCCAAATGAGCTTCTGAATTTTTCTTGCTATTTATAGAGCTTTAGGATAATTATTGTGCATTAAATTGAACAAGACATTGTCCAAATCCCTTAATTTTTTGCTTTTGAGTTACCTTAATTTAATTGGCTGATTTTTTTTTATTTTTTCCAGCTGCCACAGCCCAATTTTGGATCATTCCTGATTTTTCTTGATTTTTCCTTAATTAATTATGAATTTTCTTTAAGTATTTAGTATTATTTTAGCACATTTCACATATTTTAAGTAATTGTGCGTATTTATACCTACATGTAAATTCATATATAGTATAAATAAATATTTCTAAATATTATTTAGGTCATTTTATGATTTTTATGATTTCTAAATACAGATGTCACGGCCCGAACAAGAAGAGTCATAACAGTTCCGCTGTGTAAACTAATCTAAGATAGAAGCTGACCTCACAGCTGCTATCGAAGACGCAGTTTACACAAGGCGCACAACTCAACCAGCTTGAAACGTCTGTTCTGACATCTGTTAATATCCAAACCTGTGGTAGAGCTTATATAAAATACTTGTTCTATACAATCTGCTGTTTAGTATTACAACAGTAATTATACAAACATTTCACGTCCAAGGGTAAAGTTTACAATCAGAGTTTATTAAAAACTACAGGTTTTACGATCTATATACAATAAGTTAGAAAACTAGTGGGCTCCCAGGGAATTCCCATTTAGTTTTCATCAAAACTTAAAGACAAGACAAAAGCTCAGGTTCAGTTAAATTCCTCGATCCTCACTTTCCTACACAGCAGCACACTAACTTGGGATCGGTGGTATCGGAACATCTTTCCTTCACTCAACACCTGCAAAAGAGTCTGTAGGGATGTGAGCACAACTAGCTCAGTAAGTGGGGTGGAGTCAGAAGAGTACTATACAATCACAAATAAGGTTAATAATTATGATGAAATGCAATGCAATCACTCAAATGAAAAACATCGCACAGTGTTAACCGATCCACTGTGAGGTTAGAGAAATTTCATCCGCTCCAACCTGGATTGAGGAGTTTTATTGCGACTCAAGTCAGACCAAACCCGGGCTTATGCAATGGAGAATACCCCCCTCCCATGATCGCCTTCGAACCACGGCTCCTAACCTTGCTGCGACCTCCTCGCCTATCACTTAGTTCGACTAAAGATGGGGAAAGGACCATTTCAGCTATCCTCATCGAAGGAAGTCGGTGTTTGGCCTAACACTCTTAATCGTTTCCCCTAACAAGTGATTATGCATGACCAATTACATTTTAGTCGAATAACCGTTAGTGTTAATCAGGGGTGACCAACAAGTTCACACAATACAGAATCTATGCAAATATGCAAAACAGCACACCAAGGAGTTGAACTCCTGTCACAACTGAGTATCATTCACATACATAGCATGCGCATAATCATCTAACTACAAACACAACCAGAAGTACTCTTGGGTCCTCGGATACTTTAAATAGTACCCCAACAGCGGTGAAGCTATCATCCTAACTTACTTGTTTAGATGTTCACTATTGTTGACTTGAATTGTCAACCGTCTTTGGAAGGTCCTAATTACACAAAAGGTCCAAATTTAGTTTTCGTAATAATTACGAAAACATTAGGGTTTAATCTAAAATGGTTAGATATATATATTATTTCCATAATATACAGTCATGTTATTACTATATATCGAATTAAATTATTAATTATTGATATCGTAGATCATATATACTATTACGTATTATATATCGTTTTGATCGTATCGAAACGTACTTTTTATTTATTAATTCACGTTTTGATTCCGGTAAGGTTACCGAAATGTGTATATTTTTTAATATGTTATAGTTATATGCTAGATTGCTTAAGGTTATCCGTTTTCAACAAAACTAGTGTCATTGAGTTCGTATAGACTTAACGACATGTTTTATGAGTCCTGTTCCTAGAGATGGATTTTAACGGGTAGTTTGAATTTTTAATACAATTATACATAATTATATAAAAATGATCGTATTATGCGAAATTTACAGATTTAAATTATATTCTATCCAATTTATCCTTATATTGTAACAATATACGTATTATTCAATTCTAATATACCTAAAGTGTATCCCAATCATAAAATGTTAATAATTATAATAAAAATTTCCATTTAATCCAATTTGATCAGCAATCTTATGTATAGATTTTATTTAACTATTTAGTTCATTTTAGTCTATTAATATTACAAATACACCCCGACTTGTAATTTAAGCTATTTTACTTAATAAATTCGTAATAAATAGTTTGGATTACCTAATAATTCCCCGAAAATTTCTATGAACTTCTAAAAATATAGGGAATTCAATTATCACTTGGTTTCAAGTTTTCGACCTATTGCCTATATTTTCATATTGACGATTTTACCTCTAAACTTGATAAATTATCCAATTATAATTCTTTTAGCATCCAATTAATTTCAATCTGACTCAATACTATTATTATTTATTATAGATCAGTACATGTCCATTTCATCAATTAATTTCATAATTTCCTATTAAATTCATAATTTCAGCCTATTTTCGAGCTAATTTCAGGCCTAAAAATTCAATAAATATTAAAATTATTCAAATAAAAATTTGGGCTACGTAGCAATTACCTATATATCATACACATCCTACACAAAAATTTTCAGCTAGAAACAACATCATATAGTACATTTATTTCATAAATATATATTCGTTTGAATTACAGATTTCTTAATAAAGTATATTAAATATTACGAATTTTTCAAAAATAAAAATATCACATGAAAGCATGTCTAAAATAACCTAATTTTAATTTTTTTCATAATTTTCTGGGCGGAATTACTATTTTTTAGAAATTATTGAAAAACAGGGCAGAAATTTGACCTTGGTGTTCTTGGGTACTCTGGTGGTCGGCGGCGGCTGGGCGGTTGTCGGAACGCCTAGACGCTGGGGGTACTCCTTGGTGGTGGAGTGGTGTAATAGTAGATCAAAGGAAACCCTAAGAACTAATCTTGTTCGGTGATTGTTCTATTTTTTTCTTTTTTTTTTTATTTTCTACGATTTTTTCCTGATTTTTCTTTTTGTTGTTTTTGGTTCCAAACTGCTAAATGTTATCATTCTGCTGCTGGGATAATTTTTATAGAGTTCTTTCACCGCCTATGGATTTTTTTCTATTTTTTTCTTTTGTTTTTTCCTACTTTAACTAAGCATGTGGTGTCCTAATGTTACAATTTCACCTTTTGAATCAGTAAATTCACTTTTCATTCTCCTGCCACGCCTCCTTCCAGCAATCTCCAATGTTATTTAATTAATTTTTCTTTTTCTTTTATTAAATAATTACTTAAATATAGATATTATATGTTAGAATTAATTATTTAATTAATATACAAGTTTATATCCTATGTAAAAACATGTGAAATATATAACTTTACTCATATAGTTAAGTTTCTAGCATATCTTTTATTTTTAGGATACATTCTAAGGTTAATTTCATGAATTCAACACAATAAATATATAATTAAACAATTTTAGGTTATAATTATTATTTATACCGGGTATACTAAAAAATTACGTGTATTTTTTATAGTAAATTATACTACATTATCTCATTTTATAGCTCCATTAACTTATCTCTAAGTTCTCGTTGCAATCTAAGTTCAATTTTAGGAGTTCCAAACATTTTAGGGCTTTAGTAAATATTCCAATTTCTAAGGGCAAAATTGGGATTTCGGGTCATTATTACTAAAATCTAACTTCATTGTAATATCTCGACTAACTTTTTCATTCTAGTCGCAAAGTTTGGGCTCAATTGGATAAGTTATCCTAAAAGCCCTAAATCTGAGCTCGGTTGTCCTAAACTCAATTTTGGGAGCTTACAGCAGTGACTCTATCTCAGAAGAATGATCAAGCCCTTAATTACGGGCGTGATTAGGTGGAATGTTTGCAATAAGAAGATCACTCTCCCAGTCACAAGCATGATGGAAGTGGACACAATGATTCTTTTTAAATTGTTTCGTACGAATTGGTGCGTGTAACGAGTCTAAATGTCAGAAGATGTCTCGAAATGGTGTATTTGAAGTCTTTTGACAAGAAGAATATTAATATGCCACAATTTTCAGACAAAAAAGGGGGGATTGGATCATACATCTTCGTATCCATTGTATTTTCGATTATTTTGTTTTAGTATAGTTTCTAAGTGTTGTACCTTTCCCGGAATCACTCAAGAGAAACGACGGGAATTCGTTGTTCGTGTATTTATCAGATTTCTACAGTGGAATTCAAAACAGGGTTGCACTCTTCTACTTATTCTATGTTAATTTCTTTATTATTTCTGCATTTTATTGATATATTTTGTTTCTTTATCATGTGTGAGTAGTATGTTAGGACTTACTACATCATTTAGTATGATCAAGTGTATGAAATAGTGGTTTTTTAATAAATGTTAATTTCAATGAATTGCAGTTAATGAATCTAAGTATGGTATAGTATACGATATTTCCTTAGGACGGATTTCAATAGAATATGTTTAGAGACAATTCTATTGAATAGATCTAGTTCATTGGAACAACTTACTCTTGATAATAGAGATATTATTAAGAAAGTTGCTGCATCTTTAAGAGAATCGATACATTAACATGATATTAATGTGATCCGAGTTGGCTGTTAATTAGGAAGAGATTCCAATAGACATAATTAAGATTAGAAGTAAGTAGTTCTAAAAAAAATGCTTACATATTATAATTTCCCGTAGATAATAAGTATTAAGACAAAAAGTATTTTGATAGGATTATACTAAGTGGTGAAGCAAGTCTACATTGTTAAATATTGTTAGTAATTGTTTTGTAGACAATGTGTTAGTGGCATTAGTTTGTGAATTAGTATAGTTTAGTCAGTAATTTAGAGTTTTAATAATTAATCACTTGATAAATTGGATTGCTAGATAATAAGAAGATTAATTAGTATTAGTGTTTATTGTCGTTCCTAGTGGAGACGACCCCATACTCATCCGTATTATAAAATGATAGGTACACTTATCTATTGAACCGGGTTAAGAATAGGATATAAGAATTTAATTTGTAAAACTTAGAAGCTTTGTTTAGAGGCAATCAATATATATAAATTTATTTACTAAAAAATAACTAAATAAATAAATAAAGTAAGTAAGAATCATAACACTCCTCTAAAAAACTTTACATTGCTTCTTTTTTTATTTTTCTTTTTTTTTTTTGTATTTTCACTAAATTTCTTATTTTTTGGCTTTTTCTAAATTTCTATTTTTTGTATTTTTTCCTAATTCTCTTTTTTTTTTTATTATTATTTTTTATTTTATCTTTTTGTAGGATTTCTTTAATTTTCCATTTTTTGTATTTTTTCTTAATTTAAGACCCTATAAACTCTTCTAAAAATTTTTAAAAAATAAAAAGGGAGGCAAAAAATGAGATGTTTACAACTCCAAATTAGTTCAACGGGGTTAACAAAGAATGATTGTGTTTGAGATTTAAAAATGGATGCCTAACTTTATTTCGGTCTGCATATCAAATTCAAAATGGACCTCCTTTAAGGAATGAGTCCAAAATATCCTTACCATGATGTCTCTCATCTCTCAAAGTATTTAAGAGTTAGTGTATGAATTATAGCTCATCTTTTTTTATTCTAAACCTTTTAAAAATAAGTTACCAAGTCCTTAGGTAAGAGTTTATGTTGATTTGCCCCACAAGGGAATGCGAGTGGCAAGGCAAAGGCAACGATCAGCTTGGCCAAGATAACGCCCCAATTCAACTACCTCGAGTTGAAGGAATTAGTAGGGACGATAGACGAAGACTAGCGCTTAAAGAGATTAAGGGGAAAGTAGAGGGAGGTGACGAGACAGAGGAATACTACGAACCTCAAAAAAGGAATGTATGAGCCCTTAGAATTGAGGGATTGAGGATGCGTATTTCGAGTTTCTCTAGAAGTAGTGATGTTGAGGACTACCTAAATTAAGTATATCAGATTGAAAAGTAGTTTGAATGCTATAAAGTACTCGAAAATGCAAAGGTTAGACTAGCTGTATTAGAGTTTACCGGCTATGCTACCTCATGGTAGAAGAACCTACAAGCCACCAGAAGAAGGGAAGGAGAGTAAGAGATTAGGAGTTGGAACGAAATGAAGAGAGTTATGCGGAGGAGGTTTGTGTTGAGCTAATATCTGCAAGATGCCTTCAAGAGACTGCAAGAACAGAGACAAGGAAGATCGAGTGTGGACGCTTACGTTAAGGAGTTCCAAATGCCAATGATCTGGTGCAAATTTGTGGAGCCAAAAGATCGAATTGTGTCTCGATTTGTTAGCGGATTGAAGTATGAGATTGGGGATGTCTTGGAAACCTTGGACATTAGAACACTTGATGATGCAATCCGAGCTGCCTGGAGGATAGAAAGGCTCCGAACAGAAAGATTCTGACCACCCGTCAACCGTCCTAGCAATAATCGACCTGTTCCGAGTAGACCTATGTGAACGAAACCGAGCAAGGTCACCGAAACCCAACCTACTCATACTACCCGAGTAGAGGAGAAGGAACCACTGAGGAAGTTTGAGAAAAGCCAGAGTTTAGGGAAAAAGACGGGTGAAATCAAGTGTTTCAAATGCTAAGGCTTTGGAACATGGCCGCTTAGTGTTCGAACAGGCAAACAATGGTGATCAGAGGTGAGGCACTGATCGTTGAGGTCGATAATACCGATGAGCAAGTAGAAGAGTTGAAGGAGGACACACAGGTTGAGCTGTCTGAGGAGGAAGTTATCTACAGTAAGGAAGGTAATTTTATGCCAATAGCTTTAGTGTTGAGGATGGCAATGAGTATCAATCCTGTGCTTGAAGACGAGTAAAGAGAAAATCTCTTCCATATTGGGTACAAGGTGAACGAATCACTATGCACACTAATCGTTGACAGTGGGAGTTGCACTAATGCAGCCTCTGCATTTATGGTCTGGCAGCTGATATTGCTAACCATGCCTCACTTGAAACCTTATAAGCTTCATTGGCTCAGTGATAAGGGAGCCTTATAAGTGAATAAACAAGTGTTTATATCGATCTGTATAGGCAGGTATCGAGATAAAGTGCTTTGTGATGTACTGCCCATGAGTGCGTCCCACCTTCTACTTAGATGACCATGGATGTTTAACTGAGTAATTATATATGGTGGCAGGAGGAACACATGTTCTGCAAAGTATAAAGGAAGAAGGTTGAAATTGAGTCCTATGAATGCCGAGTAAGTAAAAGTCATGCAGTCTTAGCTTAGCCAAACCTTGAAGAAGAAGGCTTTGGTACTGATTCGAGCTAAATTGAAAAGAGAAATGGAGCTAGAGGGACCGACCTATTTACTTGTTAGCAGACTTCTAGAGATGAGACCCGGGGAGGAAGAGCTATCAACCGAGGTAAAAACCTTATTAGAGGACTTTACCGACTTGTTTTCGGATGAGTTACTTGAGGGTTTACCTTCAATTCAAGGCATTGAGCATGCGATCAACCTGTGACCAAGAGTTGCACTACCAAGTAAGCTTACCTATAAGCTGAACCCTGAATAGGCTGCCGAACTGTAGAGGCAAGTAGATGACCTCATGAAGAAAGGGTATGTGCACGAGTCCTTGAGCCCCTATGCTGTGCCGGCCTTGCTAGTGCTGAAGAAGGATAGTTCTTAGAGGATGTGTATAGATAACCAAGCCATCAATCGAAGAGCCATCAAGTACAGGTATCTCATACCTAGGCTTGATGATATGCTAGACTAGTTAAGTGGAGCAAGAGTGTTCTCCAAGATCGATCTCAAATCTAGATACTATCATATTCGAATGCGTGAAGGAGACAAGTGGAAAACCATATTCAAGACACGACATTGTTTATATGAGTGGCTTATAATGCCATTTAAACTATCCAATGCGTTGAGCACATTCATGTGACTTATGAATCATGTGCTCCGAGAATTACCGGGAAGGTTTGTCATGGTTTATTTTGATGACATTCTAATGTACAGTCCTAACTTGGAGACTTACCGAGAACATCTCCAACAAGTGCTTGCGAAACTCCGAGCTGAACAGCTCCATGCCAATCTGAAGAAGTGTGACTTTTGCTATTATGAGGCGATCTTCTTAGGATTTGTTGAAAGTAGAGGTGGCATCCGAGTTGATGAAGAGAAGATAAGAGTGATCATAGAATGGCCTGAGCCAACCTGTTTTACCAATGTGAGAAGTTTCTACGGCTTGGCATCATTCTATTGCCGATTCATTAAGAACTTTAATATGATTGTGGCCCTACTCACCAAACTCTCAAAAAAGAATGTTGAATTCAGATGAGGTAAGAAAGAGAGGAGAAGTTTTGTGGATGTGAAGGAAAAGTTAACTACAGCCCTCGTCTTAACTATGCCGAGCTTCGACAAGGTATTTGAAGTAGAGTGTGATACGTCTAGATTAGGCATAGGTGCTGTGTTGATGCAAGAAGACCAACCTATTGCTTACTTCAGTAAGAAGCTTCAAGGAGCTATACTCAACTACTCCATCTACAACAAAGAGTTCTACTCCTTAATCCGAGCCCTAATAGTGTGGGAACACTATCTGCTGTCTAAGGAATTTGTAATCTACACCGATCATAAATCGTTGAGATATCTGAAGAGCCAACCAAAGTAGTCCCGAAGACAAGCCTAGTGGGTTGAATTCATGGAGGGTTTTTCTTATGTCATAAAATATAAGAATGGAAAGAACAATGAAGTGGCCGATGCTTTATCGAGACAACATACCTTCCTGACGGAGCTGCAAACGATAGTTGGTTTTTCGATCATCAAGAATTTGTATACTGAGGACCCACACTTTAGTCCTATCAATACCCGTCATGAGGAAGGACGGACATTGGATGACTATCACAGGGAAGACGGATACTTATTTAGGAAGAGAAAGCTATGTATCCCAACTTGTTTCATGTAAGAATTGTTAGTACGCGAGGCACATGGAAGGGGATTGACAAGACACTTTGGCCAGCACCAAACTTATGAGGTATTATCCTTCAGATTTTTTTGGCCAAGGATAAAGAGAGATGTCTAGTCTATGCTGGAAAGGTGTGCGACCTGCCGAAAAGCAAAGAGTTGAGCCAAATAAGGACATTACCAACCTTTGCTGACCCCAACCAAACCATGATCCAAGCTAAGTATGGACTTCGTGTTAGGAATGCCAAAGATGTCTCAAAGGAAGGACTCCATCATGGTGGTTGTGGATTGATTTAGTAAAATAGCACATTTTGTACCCTATTTCAAAACTAACGACGCTTCGGCTATCTCTTTTCTTTTCTTATAGGAAGTAATCAAGTTGCACGGAATTCCCAAGACCATTGTTTTAGATTGAGACCCCAAGTTTATAAGCTACTTTTGGAGGATGTTGTGGAGGCGAATGGGAACCAAGCTACTGTACAGCACGTCTTACCACTTACAGACAAATGGATAGACCGAAGTTGTCAACAAAACTGTAGGAACTTTGCTACGAGTTGCTGTCAAACGAAACATAGCCGATTAGGATCTGTGCATACCAATCATTGAGTTCATGTACAACAGGACCGCCTACAGCGTAACAAGCATGTCTCCATTCGAGGTCACATATGGGTTCAACCCTGAATTGCCATTGGACTAAGTACCCCAACTGATGCTTGATGAAGACCGGCCAGACGTCAAGAAAGTTGAGGTCATCAAAGCCATGCACCAGAAGGTTGTAGAGCAACTGGGTCGAGTTACTATTAGTCGCTGTTCATGCGAGGATGGAGAAAGAGGACTTTGCTTTTTTCGAATGTGTAATTTTCCCTCTTTTATGTTGAGCAATCAGTATTTATAAAGTTTGAAAACAAATCTTTTAAATCATATAAAATCGAATATTTTATATCGATCCAGAGTTGATTTGATGAAAATTAAATTAGATTTAAATTTTTTATATTTATTCAAATCTGATTTGATAAAAATTAAATTAGATTTGAATCTTAAATTAAACTAGATTTAAACTTTTTATATCGATTCAAATCTGATTTGATAAAAATTAAATTAGATTTGAATCTCATAGATTTTTATTGCATTAGATTCTAAAGATTTGATTAAATTTGAATTATCTATGCTCAATCGATTTTCATAAATGAAAGAAAAAATAAAAAACATATATATGCCTAGTAAGATTCAAACTTATAACTTCAAGCTAACCTAATACCAATACTTAAATGTTTATCTGTTAGATCGTTAGACTATATCTCAACATTTAGTACAAATAAATTATACTTAAACTACGTGATTCTCTAAAGCTATTTGAACTAAATTAAAACCAAATCGATTGACTCTAAAACGCTTTACTTTCTAAAAATCTTTATAATTTTTCTTTTTGTTTTTAAATTTTTTTGTATTTTTATCATTTTTCAAAATTTTTTAATTTATTCTTTATTATTATTTTTTTATTTTGAATTAGGATCCTATTAAAAAAACAAAAATTAGAATTATGAGGGAGGGCAAAAATTGGATATCTACAATAACAGAAAATTATTAAAAAATGCATTAATTAAATATAAGAAGGAAAAAAAATTAAAGCCCCTTCCTCGAGCTGTACTAATCCCAATCAGCATCAGAAAATCCTGCATCCATCATTTTCGAATAATATACATTGTCCAGAAAAAAAATCATCCACCTGGATGAAGCACAATTCAACCTCTTGAATTTATAAGCAATAGTAGCAAAATGCAAAAATTTAACAAATCAAGATGAGAAAGTCAAATTTAGAAAAAAAAAAATAAAAAAAGAAGCCTTAAATGGTAAATCACCTTGAAAAAATATGGAAGAAAAGTAGGAAAGGGAGATGTACGATGTGATAGCAAATGACTATGTTCATATGGAAAAGGAAAGAGTTATAGTTCCCGTATTTGGTTGAGTCACTCTTCACATAGTATTTTATTCTATCCAAGGAAAACAGAAGATCAAGAGTTATCATAATCCAAAGTTGGATCCAATTCTAGCAAGCAAGGAAGCTAATAAGGCAACAGAATTGAGGCCAAACATGATGACAATATTTATAGAATGCAGGTCTAACTGCAAAAGAAATTCACATGTTGGGTTAGTCTCTATATAGTCGTGCGAACTCTCCTTTTCTTTTCTTTGTTTTTTGGGTATTTTTCTTTTTATATTTGATTAATGCATTTTTTTAATTGTATTTATTTCTTTAATTTACTTAATTATTAAATTAGCCAATAAAAGTGTGCCCAATGTCCCTTAAATACCATTAACAAAAAACTACAAAATGAAGGTAATGTTTTTGTCAAAAAAAAGAAAGAAAGAAAGAAAGAAAAACTCTGGTTACCTTTTTGCAAAACTATCATAATATAGTTAACCCGATATTATATATAGTATATATATTATAGTNAATAAAAAGAAAATTTACTATATCTCCTCTTAAGATAGCTGCTCATGTTCATGACCAGGATTGATACCTGTAGTTGTGATTAGGCTTTCATCAGATTGATTTTAGTCACTAAAGTAATCATCCTCCTCATTTAATATCCTATAAAGTTCTTATCGTTTACAGGCTACTTTATACTAATCTTTTATGCAAGCATTAGATCGTTGCATTTTCAATTTTTGAACACTTCACAAGCGATGCGAGATAGAAGTGGGTAGTCCCTTCTGTGCCTTTGCCAGCACTCTAAAATATTGAAGTTCTTGATAGAGATATTCTAAAAAAAAAAAACTCAAAATTCGTATTGGTGTGGTATTGCATCTTAGACATTGAACCATTAGATCGTTGCATCTTCAATTTTTGCACTAGGAACTACTCACCTATAAATGAGTAATACTACTCCTTTGTAGGTGATGAAGGAGAGACTGATGACTGACCAATGTAATGACTTTGGTAGTGGTTGAGCTTCTCCTCTATGTTGACCGTCGCTGCCGACACTTCTTGTTGTGCTTTCAAGTTGTATACGTCTTAGGAATCTGTTAGATCTTGAATGTAACCATAATAAGTTTTCAAATATATTAGTAATAATTCCGCTTTACAACAAGGAAAGTAATTGCTACAAGATAAATATGATGAAATTTTTTATAATAAGTTAACCACTTCAATGTTATATCGTATACGCATGCATACAGGTTTTGGTCCTCATAGACCTAAAGTAGCTCGCCACATATACTGACGACTGACATAACAAATAAGTGAACATTGAGCCTGTAAATCTATGAAAATATTTTAGTAATATCATGAAAAATATTGAAAAATTTTAGTAACTAAATACATATATCCCAATTACTGGGGAAAATATCAACTTCCTACTTGTTGTACATTGTGAAGTCACATAATAATTTGTTGTAAGAAACCGTGCTATACAACAACTTATAAGTCGAGTTACAGCGATATTGCACATCCATCTTAAACTTCCGGAGCCTCGTCTCGCACTCCATGTAAAGGTCCTTCCATTTTTTGTAAAAGGACGACCTCTCTGTTATTGTCTTGACAAGGTTCTTGATTGAAGCTATACTTTTATGCAAAGCTGTAATATCATCCTTGACATACAAGTTAAAAATATGACATGTACAACATATGTGGAAACCAACCTCCCAATGCTAGTTGATATTAATTTTGCAAATAAGATATTTGATGCAGTATTGACACTTGAATTATCAAAACTAATAGAAAAAATTTTCCTCACTAATCCGTGCTCATTTAAAATTTCTCTAATAATTTTATAGATATTTTACGTCGTGTGTCGCTCGTTACATATCCTTAAAACCAATAGTCGTTTATTAAGTTGTCAATTATTGTCTATCTAGTGAACAATAACACCCATATAAGAATTATTATGAAAAGGATATGTCTATATCTCTACACATATGGACACATGCGTATCAAGGAAAGCAAACTTACTTACAAGGTCCCTTTACCTTTGCAATAGAGCTTTTGCGTGGCTTGGGTTAATGTTCTGCGGCTTAACTGTTGAAAACCGGGGTTGAACATCTCCTGCTCGTGTCAACTCTACCACTCTGATGTACTCACGTTGAATGACAAATACATGTTCACCAAGTATTGTACTAGGTTATACTTATGTCTCTTTTCACAATACTTCATTAGCAGTTAACTGGATGAATCACCGCCTCAAGCAATCTGTTACTGCATACTATCTATTCTCATCTCTCCAAGATGCTTTGTCCTTAAGTGCCTATTAAAAGTACCATATTTCTTTCTCATTTTCTATGAATAACTCATGTTATAATAGTTGCAGAATACCTTCGAGTTCCTCCTTTTGTCTATACCTTTACGAAAATATATAATAAAAATATTAGACTTATCGAGTTTAGAGGACTTATCTAAGTCGGAAGGTCTCGAATTGCTAGGCCCATATTGTCCCATATGTTGCTCTTCTATTTAAGGAATAATTTCTATGTCGTCTTCCTTATTCTCAAACATGTTTGTAGGACAACTCATCCATGGGGGTTCAAATTCTGTGGGTCATGTAGGGACACTTATATAAGGATGTTTAAATCTAGTAATACATTCAAGGATACTCATGCATGGAAGTTCGAAACCAAGAAGTGGCATGCCTTGATAACCTATGTGTTAATGTTCAATGTCAAAGTTAGGAGGTGGTGTGCCATAATTATTGGTGTGATAAGGTTCTACATTAAAGCCAGAAGGTGGTGTAACTTGTTTTTCTACGTTCTCAACCATATCGTGTGCTCTCTATTTATTCAGATCGTACTCATTATTCAGGTACGCCTAAATGTCCTCAAATCGTTGTGACTCAGACGAAGTATTAGAACTTCCAATGCCCTTATCCTTACTTTTTTCATAAAATGATGAACCATGCTTCTTACTAGAAAAGGTACAACGCAAAAATCTTTTCATGGATGTTAATAATTTTTTTCTCTTATTTATTACAATAAAGATTTATGAATGAAAGATAGAAAGAATATCTAAGACAAAACAAAGTGAAAATTATATCGCGAATATGTGTATGTCAGTGTTATTTGCTAATGCAAATTGTTCAATGTAGTGGAATAGAAAATTATGCATAGATATTGGTGGTTAATATAAAGAAATATTTTTATGATAACGTTTCATAATTGAAAAAATTTAAAGACAGAATGGTTAGAGTTGGAGCTGGAGCTGGAGCGATTTAATTAGTTTATAGAGTAATAACTGCTGCATATTAGTACCATTCAATTTATAAGGATCGATGAATATAAAAATGCATCATTTGAATTTTGAAAATTCAAAATTTTGAACGTTTTGGCATTGCAATTTTTGAATCTTGCAATTCAAATTTTGAATTGCATGTGCTGAAAGGAAAAGGGGTAGAGGGTAGAGGGCAAGCGTAAGAAGGGGGGGTGGTGGGTGGGGCGCTGGGTGCGATGCTAAAGAAAAAGAAAAAATGGAAAGGGAAAGGG
The DNA here is from genome assembly GCA_024138015.1 of Lumnitzera littorea. Lineage (NCBI taxonomy): Eukaryota > Viridiplantae > Streptophyta > Magnoliopsida > Myrtales > Combretaceae > Lumnitzera > Lumnitzera littorea. Next base: position 10,332,059 of record JAMXBB010000006.1, on the reverse strand, counting down.
AAAAGAGAAAGTTAGGAGAAGGAGTCAATAAAAAAGAATTGATCTTTTTTTTTTTTTATTGGTAGTGATTCTTATTTAGATGTATATAGAGGCATGTATATCTTACCTAAGACTAATATACTAAATAGCTCCTTGCATGCACTCATTTTCAGTCGTATTCATGGTATCATGAAAATCACAATCCATACGATGCGTAATCGTGAATCTGGAGAAGCCGAATTAATTAGCATTTCGTACATCCATGTCGGAATTACCATGAAAATATTTGCTTTATTTTCCTTACAATTATAGTACATGTTCCATATTTAATGTAATAAGAGTAACGATTAAAGTATGTATTCATTTCAAAACCGTTGAATCTGTTATCCAAACCGTTAAGATGATTCTAGGAAATAATGTAATAGCTGTCAGATAATGAACTGAATAATTTAATTGACAGTCCTGTGAATCCATTTAGAAAAATTTGTTTCATTCATGACGTATGTTTGAAAAGTCATACATCTGGAAATGGTGTTTAATAAAACCTTAAAATATTGGGGAACCACTGCCCGAATCAGTCCTTGCCAACGGATTGGATTAATGTATATTATTATCTCAGATCCTTTTACATGGATTACCACGGATGCAAATAACAATGATCATACACCAATCGCATTTTAGAATTATATATATATATATATATATTGTTATATAGAGTTTCATCCCCATCGTCATTCCAACCGTAATTGGATGTGACAACTTTAAATTTAATAATAGTTAATGAAACAGACATGCAAGATTATACTGAAAGCAGATGCTGCCTAATTTATCATATTTGTTTAGAAGGTAGTTTTCAGATGATATCGTGCCACAACAATCGTAATCTTTCATTATCTTGGATTTACTCTTAATTAGTTTATTGATACTACTCTTTGTTCTTTGATAAAATATTGGTTAAGGTTCTAAACTTTGATGAATTATCATTGTTCAACTCCGATCGTCGTCGCACTTTCAGACTATATTTAATTTTTTTTTTAAATAAATATTTTTGACCAGGAAATATTAAACATAATTAAAGATTAATTCTACGATTTAGTCCTTCATATACTTTTTTTTCCCCCTAAATTTATAAGATGGTAGAAAATTTATTAAAGATGGAAAAAAATAAGGATACTCAGAGGCACTTAATGGATATTGTTCTTAAGAGTTTTAGGTATTCTATACTAATTCTGCTGAAGATAAGTAAAAACTCTCTCATAACACGATAAAGTGAGTATCAAGAACAAGGTAACAATCGTTGGTTCTTGATGACTATATAAGTTTGAAGGATTGTGAAAGAACATTTGTGAATTATTAGTAAAGTATTTTAAAAATAAAATCTTAAAAAAGAGTGAAAATTCGTGCAAAAATTTTGAAGTGATTTTTACAGTCCTGTCTCTTATTTTGAGAGGACCAATCCAGCCTTTCATCTCACTGTTAATTTAGATTTCTTCAAATCCGAATTATTGAGTTTATAAATAATTTAATGATTTAGATTTAGAGGATTATAAGTTAAGAGTAGAATGGAGGACTAAACCGATCCTTTACAAAATAAGGATAGAACCACTGAAAAATCCATAAATATTAATGTATACTTAAACATCTAATTATCAAGTTCCAAACATTACAACTCTTTCTAAGAACACATTCATCGAAATTACTTAGTTTTTTTAATTATTAGATCTATGACCAAGTGCTAAGATGGTATAATTGGTCGTGTAACTTTCTAGACATGAACTTCATGGATGCTATCAAGTGATGTGGTTGTATCATTGATCGTGTAACTTTTTATTCATTCAAATTCCTATATAACGTGAAATTCAACTCCAATATGGCTATATAGCGATCTCACAACTTACTTTTGTCTATATGTACACATATCTTTATATATAAATGACATAAAAGAAAAGCTTTCATCTTAACATTTTACATTATCGAAAATCTACGTAAGATATAATGGTTCTAAGTTCTAAAATTTGAAGATTTTGATTTGCAGAGAGATCTATGATGTGGTTCAATTTGCAACAAAGCAAAGTAAAGTCAAAACACATTCTTTCTAAAAATAGGGTATAATAATGTAAAGTGAGATTCCTCCTACACAGGTGGGAAAAATGTAATTAAAATCAATATCATGGATGTAGACATTTTTCGTTTTTGAAGAAAATAAATACAATTTTAACATTGACAACCCTATAGCATCAATAAAAATTAAATAAGGCAAAGTTTAATCTGCCTGTTGTAGAAAAATTTCCAGGACCATGTAATTTTATACAATCATTGCTATTTATCATCAATGCTCGTTAACGGAATCAGAATAAACTATAATCTTTCATTTCGTCAAAAAGGGAATTTAGTGGCGGAAAAGAAAAAGAGTAACAATGATCTCTATTGCTCACTCATGATGCGACTTGTTCCATTATCCATACTTATTGGTCAAGTTGGCCAAGATAGGGTTTGACGAATCCCATAAAAGAGACAAGGCAAGTATAGATTATGTTCATGCCATGTCTGGTCTTAACTTTGTTGGGAGAAATTGGTGGTGGTACGGTGGGATTGTCTGAAGAATTTGAAGCCTCGGTGATAACAAACTTCCCATAATTATTCTCAGGGTTTCTTTAACGCCTCAGTCGATAGTGAGATTGATAATGGCTTCACTGCAATGTGGCCGTGGGAGGTAGATGAAAATAAATAAAATTTAAAGGATAATGTTATAAATATTATTTGAACTATAGATAAAAGTTTAATTTACTATTTAAACTTTCAATTTATAAATCCACATTCAATTAAAATTTTTCATGCCATCATTACTACCTATTATACATAATATGAAATTCGTTAATTTAGTCATTAATCAAAGTGAAACATGTATCAATGCTCGTGACGTGGTAAGTTTAATTGGTTATTAAATTTGACTAATTGAAAGTTTATGTAGTTAATATCAACTAATGTTTAATTTATAGCATTATTCAAAAATTTAATACGTGAAAATATTTCTAATCACCCTAATAATTACCTTAATATGATGAGTAAAGTGTGAAATTGTTGTGGAATCTTATCTACTAGTAAGTAAATTTTTTCCTTGATTATCGATGTGTGCTTGTTGGGAAGCAAATTTTCATCTACGAAAACTACAGCGAAAGTTCTCTATCACTAATTCACCATCATAGTGAGCATGTTTGTTGTCTAAACCAATGTCAACAGTCAAACCCTTCATCGAAAATCAATGGTTTTCCTTATAATGTTTAAGTTTGCAATTTCATCGAACTTTATTTGCTCTTTTAATTAATTTGGGATGATAAATTGTCATCTTGAAAGATAAGGTAAGGCTTGTGCTGTGTACTATTGGGCAAATAAAGCAGGAAGTGTCACAAGATGTCAATTGGGAAAATTATAAAAAGAAAGAAAATGACATGGAAATTCGAAACCAACAAACATCTTGGACGGTTCACTTGGAGTGAGTTTCTCCATTACAATGTTTGTTTTCTCAAATCGCAATTATTGAGGAATCGCAATTCGGGAAAAATAATGAATTGAAATTACTAAAGCCAAGTTAAGAATGGGGATTCCATGTCTAAATGACCCTCACCACTCCTTTCTTCCCAACACAACAGACCACCACCACCCAACCCCGCCATGCACCATCATCACACACCAGATTCACAGACCACTACCAATTTAGTTAAGATGAGAAAAGAGAGAGAGTTGAGATCCAAGAGAAAAGAGAGAGTTGAGATCGAGAAAGAGAGTCAAGATCCGAGAGACGAGAAGAGAGAGAGTTGAAATCTGAAAGGAAGTTAGAGATAGAGAGTTGAAAGAGAGAACCGACAGTTGAGAGAGAAAGAAAGTTAAGAGCCGATAGTCGAAAGACAGAAAGAAAGTTGAGATTTGGGAAGCCATAGAGAGAGTCGAAAGGGAAAGAGAAAAGGACAAAAAGAAGAAGAAGAAGGTCGATATGTCTTAATAGTTTTTATTACAAGTTTATTGATGTTACTCTTTTATTCAACTATACTAAACAATGCAATTCATTTTCCTTTTGTTCCATTCCTATTGAATTTTAATTTTATTCCTTATTTATTCTATTCGATGAATTAAATCAACCAATTATGTTTGAATTAGAAAAAGGGAAGGGAGGGAGCAGGGCAAAGAGAGAGAGGGGAACATATGAAAGGATATGAAGAAAAATATGTAAAGACAAAGGAAAGTCTTTCCACTCAAATAAAATAACTTGAGTGCTTATACTTCTTGAAAATAAAATGGTGTTTTTAAACTATATTTTTATTAAAGTTCTAATAATTTAATGGTATGAATATTAGTTTTTTTATTAGATAGGTTTTTCTTTTTTTTTTTTCATTCCAATATTCTCTAACTCCTTTAATTTTAGAAAGAAAAGAAAATAAATTGTATATGTAATCCTTAGTGGACAAAGAATTTCTTTTAATTGAGAGACATTGAAGAAATTGATAACTAAATTAGGCACAACATACAAGTGATGAAATAATTTTGAGGGAAAATGTAAATAACTCTTCTAAAATTTCACTTAGGTAGATTAACCTCTAGACTTTCAAATATTATAAATCACTCTCCAAACTTTAATCAATTTGCGAATATCCTCCTAAATTGAAAATAACTCAATAAACTTTGAATTCGATACAAAAATACTCTTTAAACCTATAAAAATATACTATAAAACATCTTAAATTATAATCATAGCATAACTTTTTTAAACTAAAGAATAAAAATATTTTATATTATTAATTTATTAAAGTTTAGGAAAATGATTTATAATATTTAAAAGTTTATGGGAAAATCTATACTATATTACAATTCAATTGGATTATTCGCAATTTCCACGAAAATTTTTGTTTGAAAAAATTATGGTAACCAGATAATATCATAGTCTCAAAGTTGGATCTTTTGTCCCTTCAACAATTTGTAAGGTCGCTAATCTGTTTGATGTAACTGAACCGAAGAATTTTTAGGCGTAAATTATTTGTTCAATCAAGTCGGATCATCAACTTGCATGTCATCTGACGTAGCGTACTCTAACCTTTTTATTCCTCTAATCATTTATTTTTACTGTATATAACTAATAATGAAATGTTAAATTATAATATGAAACTCCAAGATGTTAAATAAAATATCTTTTATATTTTCACATTTTTACTATTTTATAAAATATTTATTTAATATTAAAAACCTAAAAGATTTAATGAGTATTTTGAAAACGCTGGCTAATAAAACCCTACCTAAAATACATGATCTAAATGTCATCGTTTTATCTTTCCACCAGAAAATAATCGTCTTTGCCTGTGTGGAGAACTGTTGTCTTCTTTTGAACAATATACCAAGACTTTTCACGTTCAATGTTGATTCCTCCTTTCCACTCTCCTTTTAGCTACTGAATTTTCTTGGATAGTATGATACGAAGAAGAATTGGCAAAGCTTCTTTCCATTTTTTTTTTTTTTCCCCGAAAAAATACTACATGTTACAAATTGAGGGAGCAAAAATTTGAATCTGTTTCATCCGATTAGAATACCATTATATAATTTGTCTAACTTAAGATTGTAGTTTCGCTTCTTAAACTCATGACATGTACAGCTGCATAACTTCGATTTGATATAGATTAACTTTAGGTAAATTTCACATGGAAGATTTATAAATATTGTTCCCGCAAACTGTATTGAAGAATAACAATCTCTTCATATTATTAATATTAATTGGACATTTCATATAAAATTTTGAATGAAACGAGGAATGAATGTAATTAGAATTCTTAAAGAAATATAACAAGAATGTAATACTTATTACTTTATTTAATCGGATTAATAAACAATTTAAGAATAAATACGTAATAAAATTTTAATAATTAAATTATTCTTAATTCATTTTCTTTCTTAAATAATTCTGAAGTAATAGGTAGTGATGGTGGAAATCAACTGCGGTGGCGGAGGTGGTGGTAATGGTCGATGGTGGTAATAGTGGCAGGTAGTTGCAGTGATGGTGACGAAAGCAGTGGTGATGAAGATAACAGTGGCAATGGCCGTGGCCGTGGCGATAGTGACAGGTGGTGATGCCAACGGCAACGGTAATGGTGGTGGCAATAACAGGGTAATGGTAATAATGTTAGTAGCGATGATGTTAGTATGGATAGTGGCGACAACGACAATGATGGCGATTAGTGGTGACGGTAACGGTGACAGTGGCGGTGACGGTAGATAATAGTGATTGGTGGTTAATAGTAACGGCAATAGTAATAGTGGTGGTGTGATTACGGCGGTGGTGGCGACGATGGTTATAATGGTGGTTAGTAGTGGCAGTGGTAGTAATAGTAATAATAATAGTAGCAATAGTCATTGTTAAATTAATATAAGATTATTTTTTATAAAAATGTGAAATTTTGTGAATAATCATAATTTTTTTATTAAATCAAGGAATCCCTATTACTTGATTTTACGTAATAGTAATAGGGATTCCTAAATAACTGCGATTCGGAGACAAAAAACCAAATAAAAACTATAATAAGGAATAATGGAGGAATTGAATTCCAATTTTCTTCAAGTGAATAGGTTATAAGTGTATAAAACATAAAAAGTATCTTTCTTTTTAACCTTTTCTTAAATATTCAAAAATACCTAATACCGTTATCATTTTCTTTATTTATAAGTATCTGCTATAATATGATACAAATTATAACTTTTTTTTTATATTTGGATGGAAGGAGGGTTGATGGAAACAAATCTAAGTGACATTCACGTTTTTAAAACTTCGCAAAATGTCGTAAGATCATGATATTAAAAAGAAAAAGAAAAAAAAAAGAAAAATAGTTATTATAGGTTTTCTACCTAATTTAGCCATATGTCGTAGCGTAGTATGCTATTTTTTCTTTTTCCGTATTTTTATAACCATTGGGTTGGAAATAAAGTAGGTGTTCAATCATGAAATCCAAAAGAAGGAAAAACATAGAAAAAAGTCAATCGAGAGATTTTTATTTTTTATTTTTTATTTTTTACTAAATAATATTAGAACAATTAGAAGAAAGAAGAATCAAATTTAATCAATTTTGCTGAAAAATCAATCTTCATTCTATTTTAACTACAAAAAGCTTTGGGAGAGATGCTTTCTTCACTTAGGCCATATACTGCCATGAAGAGTGTAGTAAAAGACAAGGTTGTAAACACGATTCAATCTAAAATTACGAGGATTTTTATATAATCAAAATGTAAAGTTGAAACGTTTATGTTTGTATATTTTATATAAATTAACTTTTAGAAATTATAAATTAAAATGAAAATATATAATATAAATAAAGAATTCAACATAAATTTTGGTCACAATATAAGTTATAATACGAATAATTCGATACAAATTAGTATGCTAGTGTTATGATCCAAATATATAGTACTAGTATAAATGTAAATAATCAATAGATAATTGTACAATTTTATAGAAGTTGGTATTTTTTACTAGATGATAATAATAGTTGTATTAAGAAGAAAAGTTAGTTATTTACATCAAACTAGTAGACTGAGATATATTTTTATAAATATGGTAATATCAATACAAATAGATAGACGAGTTTCAATCTAGAGAACTGGTCATGTATAATTTAGAAAGTGATTCTCTCGAAACAACCAAAATTAAATTTCATTTTTATCATATTCATACTAATATCTACACTATCATTACTAATATTTGGTGTTTTCGTTACCATGACAAACTAATTTTAGTATTATTATGATAAAATACTAAAATAAAATAAAACATTAATCATCGATTGTCTTGTTATTAACAAAATTATTATAAACTCTCTTAACATAATCACTATCCTTATAGCTAACCAGTATTGGTACTATTATCAATAATATCTGTATCTTCATATTCTAAGACCCTTCAAATATCGATTCATACTTCATCTTTACTGGTACTAGTGTCATAAATCTCCTAATCATTTTCAATCTTATTTATTTGATAAGCCATGACTTTTTATATCTATAAGTACATCGACTTTTTGTATGATAGTATATTCATCTATTTTCTTATCTCTTGCACCTAATAGGATACTTAACAAATTATCATTTAATAAATTAAATATATATTTTTCCTCAATTATTTATTTATCTTCAATAAAAGATCTTGAATGGTGAAGCTAATAATATAATCAATTTAAGTTAAAGAAGCAAATATAATGTGTTGCACTTACCCTTTTGATTTGCTTGCTATAGATTGCAAAAGCTTAGTTTTTTTTTTTTTTTGTTTTGATAGCTTATTACATTCAAATCAAATAGAATCACATAGCATTATATAAAAAAATGTAGAATCACATAAAATCGTATAAAAATGGTAAAATCGTAAACTTATAAAATCATAAAATTAAAATTACGATTTTATCATGAGTTTATAAAAAAGAAACGATTTTATACGTGATTTTAACAACCATAGTAAAATCATGTAGAATCGTATATAAGCCTAATTGTTTTTCTTGGTTTTGATAGTTTATTAAGTTCAAATCGAGTAGAATTGTAGAAAATCTTATAAAATTGTATAGAATTGTATAAAATTATAACAAACCATGGTAAAAGAAGTTGATTAATGAGCCTTTAACTTCATTGATAAAGGTGCGTTCCGGGCCAAACTAACTTGGAACTGTTTGTTCATAGGCTAATAATTAGTTGAACTGAGTCTAGCCCTTAAATAGTATCCTTTTCTTTATTTTTTTTAAAATTTAATTTTCTACAATTCCCATCAATTACTATTAATAATTTATTGTGTACTCACATACTTCCATTTTCTTTCCAAAATAATTTTGATACTTTTATATTGACATATAATGATGCGTGAATAGTTTACTTTTATTTTCGATTAAATTTTTTTTTCGTTTTGAAATAATTGATTTGGATTGCATAAGTATGATAATATTTGTTTTTTTCTAAACAAAAATTGAAGTTCATGTGAACCCAAATCAGAGACTGAACTGTTGGTTCAATTGATGGATTAACTTATTAGTTTAAGAACTTAATGGGTTGATTGTTTGTCGATCGGTTTAGGCTCATCCCCATCTAGATCGAGCTGGTTGAAAGCCTGTGGTTACCAACTCAACCTCAATGCATATGTTTAGTTAGGTTTTTCTTGAATTGATATGCTTAAGCGAAAGATATTACATTAAAATACAAATTGCCATACTAAAATAAATAAAAGAATACATGAAAACAGGTATATTACAAACTATGATAGATGTAGCCGGTCCATATATGTTGATTTAAGGGAGTTTTTCCCGAGTCCTCTTACTCTCAACGAAGAAAAAAGTAGATTATTAGAACAACAAAAAATTTAATGGTATTAATATATTATTTATATTAAGGAATGATATAAAAATATCAATAAAATTTTGATATATAAAAGTGTAATTAGTATATGGTTAAAAAATATTTCTTTACTAATATATATTAAAATTTTATTAATATTTATACGATACTTATCGATTTATATAACGTATTAGGTCTATGAAAAAAGTGATGTTTTGGGCATTTGTTGCGATTTAATTTAATTGTACAATTATTGAATTGTTTCTCACACTTCTGATTCAATAATATTAATTACTTTTCTTTTATTTATTTTTTTTCCGGAAGCGAACTAAGATATTAAAAGGCGACAATCTTGTTCCGTTGCGGTATGATAGCAGTGATCATACTGTACTGATTATCATGATGCTTAGTTAATATATCCAAAGTTGTAGCTGGTTTCGGACTACGTCAACTAATTTATGACAATTTGGAAATAAAAAAATAAAGGAAAAAAAATTGCAGATTCAACACTTTGTAACAAGAAGATGCTAATGCAAAATGAAGTAATACTAATATGAATATTCATATTGATATATATATGTCTGTAGTATTCATAATTTGTATGACATAAGATATTCAATAGAAACGGAAAAATGTAATTATAACTGTTTGCATAATTTTTTAATAAGTTTATTATAATTATCTTATAAAATATTTGAGTCGTCGGATAAGTATAGGAATGCATAAATAAATACGTTCTACACGTAAATGCAAGTTGCAATTAGAAAAACCACGTAATGGGTGTCTCAAAAGCTATTAATTATAGTGGAAGTTCAACGTATGGGAGTAATTTAAGCTAAAATATGCAGTTGATGAAATAAACATTAGACAATGGTTACATCATAATGATGCTTAGAAAATGGTCAAACAACAGTTGTTGTACGTAAGTGTGCGGGTCCAGGTAAGCACGAAGGACATGTTTGTACAGTTTCGTTGGTTTACGTAAGAATATCAATTGAAAAGAAAAAGGCCACTTATGTGGCTCCACATCTTTGCTTTGGTGGTTCCAACGCGACAAATTGCGTTTTCGAGTACCTCATAGGATGTGGCTGCTAAGTAGGAAAACGACTGCGTGGTCATTCATAGAGGCTTTTTCTTTCTTTCTTTCTTTCTTTTTTTTTTCCTTGACTTTTCTTTTTAAAAGTAATATTTTAAAGGAACCTTAATGTGTGAATGTAACTGATTATTAATTTGTTAATTTTGCTAATTTAATAAGTATATCTATTATTATTATTATTATTATTATTATTATTATTATTATTATTATATATGTGTGTGTATGTGTATGTGTGAGCATGCATGTCTGCTTAAGACTTTCAAAATATAAATATAAAAATTCATTTCCGACTCTTAATAAAGGAAAATAAAAATTAGTTGTTAACTTTTAAATGGAACGGTTAATAAGAAAATTAACGAAACCTAGAATATGTTATAAAATGGGGACAAACCTTAAATCCATTATAAATATTATAAACAAATCTTCGGGCCTCTCTTATAATTTAGTTTAACATAACAAGCGATTGCTTGCTGTGGATGCTTCGCGATTATGCCAGAATCCCGGTAAGCCTTTAAACTGCATTCTTTTTCAGTTTATTTCTACAGAAATGACAAAATCCTAATGATTTTAATCATGTAAACTTTAATTTCAATCACTAAACCGAAATCAAACTCTAAACCCTTGCCTTTGCTCGTGACAACACTTAAAGGGAAAAACAAAAGGCCGAATGTATAATTTAGTTTCAATTTCTATAATAGACCGTTAATTGAACGAAGTTATAATGTAATGTTTGGTATGAGGGCATTTTCTTTTTCTTTTCTTATATTTGAAAGCACAATTAAAAACCAAATCGTGATTTTATGGAATAAACAATTTTGGCTTTAAGAAAAATTCTATTCTTTTCACATTTATTATTAATAATCAAATTACTTATTTAACTTTCAATTTAATTATGATATTCGATAATTAAAACTATTTTTGATAATTACTGCTGTATATGTATTTAATTTCAATCAATTCCATTCTATTTGATAAATATTTCTAAACATGGCAAATGAGCTATCATTTTGCTCTTCATTTTATTCCATTCCAATTTATTTTATTCTAAAATATTCTTATGTATCAAATATGATATAAGATTAAGAGATTCTTTAGGTTAAAATTTTTAAAACCTGACCTAATTAGCAAAAACAATCAATTACATGAAGAATTTAGAGCACGCACTTGAAATCCCTAAAATCAAATCTATATAAAATAACTTAAAGTAAAAAGGTGGAAAAATGGGAGGACTTTGCTTGTAAACCCAAGTGTTTGATTACCTTACCAATGTGGTTGACTACTTTACTATATGTTGAACATCATATAGCCCTAGTCGACTACTCCTTTATAAAATGGTTATTGTCTTGTCTCTTTTGCCTAAACGTTGTTTTAGACTTAGTTTTCTACTTTAAACCTTAGCAAATATTTAGAATATCTTTTTCAAAAATTAGTTGAAATATTTATGAAATTATGAGTTTGTAGGTAAATAAGTGATTGGTTATTTTACTTATTCAATTGATTGTATATGTTAAGATTGGATAAATAATTTGACCATTGAATTCTTTAATGTGTATTGTTTGTGCATACAACGAGGTTGATGTCTATTTTAAATAGGTAGGTCATCGGTCGATCACTTACCACCTTATAGGGTTATGCAATAAGGATGAAGTAGATTGTAGTTAAGAGCTTTGACCAATAACCTTTTTGCATAGGGGCTGATATGGTTGAACTTTGGCTATTATAGGTGGGAAAATCAAAATGAACCTACTAATGAGAAAAAGTAGCAGTATGTGATGTTATTATGGGCAAAATTAGTGAACTTAACCATCAATGGCTAATATGAACAATGATTTCAGTATGAGACGATTTTGTTATTAGTCTTTAGACTCTTAAGTTCTTGAATCCAATTTGAGTCTCGAAGACAAAAGTGTTATATTTGCTTGATACTTGTTGCCTACAACTCAAGTAACCAATAACTTATCTTATGTTTGCTATTTGACTTGTTGCATTTAGATAAATTTTATGAATGCATTTTATTGGATAAAGATGTCAATTTTTTGCATAATTCAATTTTTTTATTATTTTAATTTTATCAACCGAAGGTTGTTACAGTTCTATGCATTCATTGTTCAAGATATTTTTAATATGTTTTTTATTATTTAGCTAATGGACTTACAAGTTAGCATTAGATTTAGAAATTTATTCTTAGCTTCAAAAAAAAAAAAATCCAAGATAAGGACCAGTTATTTACATAAGGATTTTATGTAAGCTTCAAGGAACTTTATTCAAATTTGAAATAGAATTCCAAAATTCAACTTCGCCAAATTTTGCAAAAAAATTTCCATTGCAATCCTAAAGAGAAGGAGACTTTACATCAACAAGGAAATAATACATGAGTTAACATCAATCAAGATAGATAGAATTCGAAGAAACATATTCACCTAATCAACAATGAAGAATTTTCACAAGTGAAAATCACTAGTTGAATGATTATCTACAAGTATAAAAGTGACATTCCAAAGGTAAAATGAACTCATAATATTATTACAGCAAAAAAGAAATCATTCAAAAATTCTATACGGCAAAACTTAAGCAATTTCTTCTCAAGCCAATCTTTTTCTTTTGACTTTACTGTCAATATAGAATCTTGGTAAAAAGAACATAGAAGTTTCTTTATCGAGTAAAAACTTGAGCATTTACTTTTTATTCCTCGTCTCTTTTTTGGATTTCTTGAGTTAAGATTAATTGTATTCGTTATAGTTCGACCAAGGCTCTGAGTAGAAGTTAGGAGATAATGCAAGGATTGACTGTATCCTCATGGTTGTACACTATACTCTTATTTGTTATTTTGATATGGTCAAAAGATTGGTGTCGAAAATAGGTGTGGTCAATCAAATCTCTAACAGTAACACTAAAAGAGTGGATTGTCTTATAAAACGAAACCACTGTAAATAGCCACTTGATTTATAATCCCTATAGTTTTAATTTTGTTGTTGTTTATTTGATTGTGCATGGTATAACCATCTATCACGAAATTCCTTAAGCAATTAACAAGGTGAGTTTTTCGAAAAGGTTTACTTTTAAAACATAATTAATTTCATTCTGTAATGCCTTAAACCAAAATCAGTGAATAGCTAAATTAACAAACACTGATGGGCCTATTTTAACCACTTAGCTTAAAAGTTTTAAGCTTGTGTTGGTAAGGTATTTACATGTATGGCCTTATAAACTAATATCATAACTTTGCGCAATCCATATGGAGCACTTAACCATAGGGTCTTACACATTCTCTTCTTGATTGTTTAGTCGAGACCAATAATTGGTAGTACAACTTGGCCTTCTATGTCTAATTAAGCAAAAGATCTTTCTACCTTCAATTCAAACTAGTTTAGCTCTATGTTTTGATGGTTTTAACTTTATTCATTAAAATGTAAGCAATGAATTATGAAGCCATGGAAGTGATTACAACTAGAACTATGAGCTCGCATATCCTCTCATATTTGAGGAAGAAAGGAAACAAACCTCAATCAATACTCGAGATAAATAGTTTTTCATATGTGTTATATCTTTATCTAAACTTAAACTTATTTCTTCATGTAAAATAGCTAAGGATGTACAAGATACGTTGTATGAAACTCATGAAGCCACTTCAATTGTTGAAAAAATCAACAATTAATATTTTAATAATCTAAACTCTTTAGGATATAGCACGATGAAAAAATCAAAAGTGCTTTTAATAAATTTATGTTGGTTATTAATGAATTTACTAGTGTGATTAACACGAAACAAAAAAAGATATATATTTTACTAATCATGATCTTGTAAGGAAATTTTGAGAATTTTGACTAAAGCATATATTGCTAAAAAGATAAATTGAGAAGGCACAAAACTTATATAACGCTCGAAACTCAGGATCCACATACTATTACTAATTAGGGTTGTAAGTGAGCCAAACTGCTTGTAAGCTACTTGAGTTCGACTTGATTGGAGCTTGATTAGTAAATGAGCTAAGGTAGAGCTCCAGTTCAAGCTTACAAGCTGACTCGTTTAGGCTCGTGAGTAGATTTACGATTTTTATATATATTACAAATATTATATATTATATATTTTATATTATTAAAATTCAAAGGATAATATCTATATAATATATGTTAATGAATAATATATTATATATAATCTCATTCATGTTTACTATTCGTTAATCTATTTATTTATATATTTCTTTATTTTATATACTTAGACCCATTAATAGGCTAGAAATCAACTTGTTTTAAGCTTAGCTCATTGAGCTCAATGAGCTCGAGTCTCAATTGTAAGCTCGATAAAAAGCTCAACTCGAGCTTGAGCTCAATAATTTTTAAACAAGTTGAATTTGAGCCTTCAGAAACTTGGCTTGACTTGACTTGACTTGTTTGCAGCCTAATTACTAGCTAATGACATATTAAGGCTCTAATTATATTTCTACAATCTCTAAAGGTATCCATATAAATTGTCAACCAATGGTAAAATAACTAATCTCTACATTTAATGAAATTGAATAACTTGTAAGTGGGTTGTTCCAACCTTAATCATAACTCATAAATAAATAGATTCTAGCTCTTATAACATTTATCAATAAAACCTATCAACTCTAATAGATACTAAAGTTTATCTCTACTAATCAACAACAAGGTAATAAAAGTAATCGCCAATCTTCCAACCCTGATAATTATAGTTATTAAAATCATGAATCACTTTAGCAAAATTATTGGCTTTTATATATAATTTTATAAGCTTATAATTTTACTAATTTTATACGATTTTATCAATTTTATGTATTCAAATGAATAATAAAATTGCAATTTTAACGATAATAAAAGTGAATGTTCCTAAATTCATCAAGGATAATAATCTCCATGTACTTATAGCTGTAAAAATTAAGGAATGAGCCTAAGTACAATACATAATACCACATACATGTGCATGTCATACAATGTTAAACACGAGCGTTCAATGCAATAGTAATAACATGACTCGGCTCATTCTATAATGCTCACACACATAAACAGACATGTTGGTCCTAGTAAGATATCAAGAAGGGGGTGAATTAATATTTTTTGTAAAAACTAAAACTTTTGATTTAAAAACAAAACCCCTCTTAATAGTTTAAATGGTGTGATAGTAGTTGAACATTGACTGTGTAACATAAATAAAAATAAAAAACTAAATAGAGTAAAGAGAAAGAAGATTTAGCGATTGATTTATAGAGTTTTAGCCTTTTGCCTATTGCTCTTTTTCAATAAACAGATATCAATGAGAGATTAGAAGGATATCTAGTCACTTTCTTTGTCCTATCTTACTAGCTTCTTCCTAAGCTAAACACATGATTAAAAAAACTCCTTAATCCTCTCACACTGAAAACATAATGTCAATAATATTTACAACGAAATTAAAACAATACAATAAAAAAGCTTTTTACAACTTTTGCACAAATACAATAACAATGAAATAATAAAATCGTTTCGCTTAATTTCTAACACAGTTTATGACAATTTACCCAAGAGAATTTTTAAATTCGATTCTAATATTGATTGTACAGTTCTTAATCTTGTACAACATTGTCTCTAAATTAAATGAACTCTCATGTAACAGCTAGAAATGGTTAGTTTTAGATTTTTCTCCAAAATATCTTTATTCAAACATAATTGGGTTTGTTGTTGGAGAAATATTCCATGAAAATAGGAATCAAATGTTTGAATTTTTGAAAACTTAAATCAAGCTGATCCTGATTTGTTTCTTTACTGAGTTTAAGTCATTTGACAGTTGTTACACGTGATGATATGCTCCGATCTTCTTTTAATTACTTGGAAATTCAAAAATTCGAAAATCACACTTCAAATATATGGATAAGCATGAAAAGATACGATCAAATCTTCATATATTTTGCTCTTTAAGAATAGTTCAACACCTGATTATAGCTTATCTAATATTTGCTGTGAACAAATCTATTCCCTTATTCAATATCTTTGTTTGAATTTTTAAATTAGAAAAACTCCTAAAAATCTGGATAAATATATCCAAAATATTTAGCCTTATTCTTTATAAGCTACTTTATGATCCTTGAGAATTTTATTAACAACGAGCTAAAAGAAATGCACTAAGCCTTGTAGAATTCTAATAGAAACTTTATGTCTGATAATTTATCTGAATATATCGCTCAATCATTAATTAACTATTTTATAAAATTAAAACTAATTCGACTTAAAATCCCCATAAACTTAACCATTTTAGTAGAACGAAATTAAGTACATGACCTAAATATGCCCAATAAAGTGGAGTTAATCCTTCTATATATTTTTCCAACTTAATTTGTTCAAATTATTCAGAAAATAGCATAGAAATAGCTATTGATACTAATACTGTACACAATCAGTATTGTTCTGATTTGTTACTGATATACGTTCTGACCAGTATAAATCTAAACTTAATTTTCTTCCTTAGAGTGATTTCATTCTAGAATTAACCTACACACTTGATGTTCTTGTTTAACACATTTTAACTTTTTTCCATTGTGGTTTCTTTTAGAATTAATTAATGTTATATTATAATATATCTACACACTTCATAAATATATTAGATAACTTATCACATATTTTGTTATCATCAAAACCAAATTAGGAGACTTAACAAGATATACACAATAGATAATCCTATGTTTGGAATTGCCACGTTCAACTCCATTTAAATGATATTGGTAATAGCCATTTAGGACTGTAAGTAAACTGAGCTTCTTATAAGCTACTCAAGTTTGGCTCAGCTTAAGCTAGATTCATAAATTAATTGAGGTTGAGTTCAAAATAAAGCTTGTTTATATAAATGAGCTTAGTTCAATCTTATATTTAGGCTTACGAGTTAACTCTTGAGTAGGCTTATTTATATTGTTAACGAGACATCTCATGAATAGGTTCGTAATAAACTTGTGAACAAGCTCTTGAGCCGATATATTATATCAAAGATCATATTTTAAAAAATATAATTTCAAATTAACTTTGAACCTCTATCTCGAGCTTGTGCTTGGGTTCGTTTAAGCTCATTCAAATAAATGAATTAACTAAACAAGCTCGAACTTGATTATCTAAATAAGTCAAGTTTAAGCTTCAATTTTCTTAACGAGCTTGAGCACTACTAAGGTTGAACTCCATTAAACATCGCTGAAACTTAAAGGGAAACCAAGAAATTCATATCTTTCATCCACTTACCTTCTATTTTAGTTGGATATCGTGAAAAAGAAGTAATGACCGCCAAAGGAAGAAGGGAATGGCTGAGGATATGGAAGAGAAAAGAGAAGGATGGCATATACATATATGGTTTAAAAAGATATGGGTGATGGAGTTGCATAAGTATCCTTCACTTATAACGTTATTTCCCACTTTAGTTGTGACCATCTCTTATTTTATTTTACTCATTATTATAAATGAAAACTACTCTTATTGCATTAGTAAGGTTAAAGGTCATTTAAATTTATTAGAAATTTTTTTAGAAAAAAAAATAGAAAATTTGTAGTTTGTACCATCATAACATCTAATACTTTAAGATGGCAAGTCTAATGCTTGTAAATGGTATCTTCAATAGAGGTATGTAAGTGGGTTAAACGAGTCGATCTAACTCGATCTACTTCGATCTGTGGGTTAAATGGGCCGATCTATTATGGCCTACTTTATAAACAGGTCAAGATTTTATTGGCTTAATTTATCTCGTTTTGACCCATAAGTTAAATGGGTCTACTCACAAACTTTATAATAGAATTAATAAATTATGAAAAATTAAAAATATGGATACTAAGTACATTTATCCTAATGAGCAAATTATGAATTACTAATTACTAAAATTGGGGAGATGAATGGACTGAGAAGAGTATTGATCTTGGCAATTGAGTTGAATGAGTGATGTACAAAAGTTGGTGAGTGGGACTTGGGAGAGACAAATGCTTGAATTTGGATTTCGGATAGAATAGAATGACATAAGAGAAGAAGAGTGAATGACTTAAGGTTAGGGTTTGAGGAAAAGATAAGAAGGTGACCTATAAAGTTATATAGTGAATTCAATATCACTATTTAGCCGTCAACTGTGCCGCATGCATGTGTAATTAGCCTGTAAGCCCTTTGTGTCATATGTGACCTATACTTCTAATTGGTTGTAATTTCCATTTTGAATTTGTTTTTTTTTTTAATAAAAAGTGGGCCAACCGGCTCGTCATGGGTTAACTTACTAAAACTCGTAGGTTAAATGGGTTGAACGAAAATGGCCTACTTTTATATGGGTTAGAAAAATCTGGCTCAAACTCATTTTAAAAGTAGGTTAAACAGGTTATCTCATGAGCCAAAATCCCTTTGCACACCTCTAGTCTCTAATATGTATATTTGTTTCTCTCTTTCTCTTTCTTTTTGAGGGTAACATTTTTGTCATATATTTGGTGAAGTTTTGAACAACTTATAAAGTTTAAAATAGAAGCATCGGTATATTATAGCCTACACCACCTTGTCATATAACAATAACTAGTTTCAAAAACACACAAATACTTTAATAGAGGTTTTACAATTGTAAGGTCTAAAGAGATTGATTCATTATTTATACTTTTGGACGTGTACTCGTGACGTGTCTATGAAAATTAAATATAGCAACATAATTAGGTTTAGAATATAAAATACAAAACAATTATATATAAACGGTTTTAAAAACGTATAAATATAAAGAAAAGTGTTTGAATAATAATATTCTCAATACCATAATTATGATAATCTGATAAGTATATCTATTATTTTATTAGTATATTAAACATAATAAATGTGAATGTGTCAATAATCATCGTATAAAATTATAAAATATATATTTTTAAATAATAATATTTTCTCCATATTTATAAACAGACACTGTTCATATCACTAATTGTAATAATCGCTTAGAAAAATTTATTATCTTCCATGATCTAAATATTCTTTTTGAACAATTTTGCATGTAAGGGGGTTTGTTAGTTTGTTGAGTATATTTTCACCAACATCCATAAATTTGATTTTCATACACTTTTCTTAGCATTTCTTTAATTAAGAAAATTAAGTATAAGTAACATATTTTTAATAAATTGTAATAAGTACATTCATACTTTATTACTATAATTGTACATATTTTATTTTTTTCCATGCATTTTTTAGACTTTATGCATTATTATTAGTATTTTTTCTTTTTTAAATCATAACTAATATATAAATTATGCTTTATATATTTATTTATTTAGTTTTGCAAGCTATGTATCATAATTGATATGTAGGAAGAAGGTGAATCCAACCTTCATAACTTCATTTGAGCCGATTGTTGTGGGTGGGAGGGAAAGAGAAAGAGAGAGAAAGTGATTAATGGGGGAGAGAAGTTAGTGGCAAGACAAAAATTAGGAGTTTTATGATGAAAGAGAAATTGAGTAAATTGTCAAATTTATTCATATTATAAATTATTTATAATTTGAAAAAGTTATTTTAATATTAGTTTTTTGGTTATATAATATTATATTGAAGGTTAGATGTGTATAAGCATATTGAATAATATAGTTAAAATGGGGCATATCACATATTAAATGTGTATAAGCTTATTGAAAAGATTTTGAAAATAAGATTAAAATTAGGGGCAAAATAGACATTTTCCTAAGAATTTTCTTTTTAAAAAATTGTACCAATCCCTCCTCTCTCGCTTCTACTTGAAATCAAGTGAGACAACTTTGAGTTTAACCCTAACCTTTGACCTTTGGCTACCTTAACCCTCTCTTACGTGTTTCGTTCCTTTTCTAAGATAGTATATGAGAAATTGGCATTAATAATAAGGCTATGATCCTTCTTTTTGTCAATTTAGCTCTACTCCACTCATTAAATAAGAAAATGAATGCGATGAACTAAGAATTTCCTTTCTTTGTCGCAAGGAAATGAATCTCAACAAAGATACGACTATGGAAGCAATTACACTTAGCAATAAGGTTTTAGGATCTTTAAGATCATTTTGGATCAATAAGAGATTCCTAATCTCAACATCTTGTATGGAGCATTGTGACAAATTCAAATAATATATATATATATACTCAAAGCTAAAGTAAGCACTTTCATAACTTTTCCTTAGAAAATAAACCAAAACCCCAACCTAAATAGGATTAAACAATAATTAAGGATTAGAAAACCAACTAGTAATTAATCAATATGATGAATTTAAGTTATTAATTGATTAATAGGTGTTAAAGGACAATGTCTTGCTAGAATAAAGTTAATGGAAAAAAAAAGTTGGAATAATGAAAAAGCTTAGAACTTATGGAGGATCAACTTAGAGTAAAAAAAGGTGAATTTTAGAGAAAAGAAGAAAAAAAATATAAAATAGCACAAGGCAAGGCCAATCTTAAGTTTAAGTTGGTTAGCATGGTAGCTAGATGGACCAAATAAAAAGACAATGATGACCATTTGGTCAACCACAAACACCTTAAGTTAATTGGATAATACCTAAAAGCATCGTAATTTAACAAAAGGGTGGATTTTTTGAGTATTTAAGTGAAGTAAACTATAAAATAAACTTAAGATTTTTAATTTATGGCATGACTTATATTGATTTATGTTGTATTATGAATTAAGACTTTATTTAGATTATTATCAAGATTATAAGTGGAATCTAAGTATGTGATTCCTATAGTTTATTGGTTATATATGCTAGATTTAGTATATAACCTAAATAATAATAATAATAATTTTAATTGTTATCAGTGAAACTCATTTGCAAAAACCTTAGGATAATTATAAACTTACACTTTCAAAAATGACTTTAAGGATAAATGTGACACTTTAAAACGACTATAGGGATTTGGTTTATACTTTAAAAATTGACTCTGAGAAGTTGGAAGCATTACCAATGGAGCATAATGGGTTCACATTTTGAAAACCAACTCTGGGGTATTAATGAATCTATACCTTTAAAATGGACTTTAGGGGACATATAAACATATCCTCACTTTTAAAATCAACTTAGGGGTCTTGGTTCAAAGTGAGTGTTTTTTCAGGTTGTGAATAATTATGGCTAATTTATGTGATTGATGATTGAATGCTGCATTGTAATCATTAAATCCAATGAGGTTTGTCATTTGTATGCCTTTGTATGCTGTAATTTCGTTTTGAATCTTACCACTCTCCCATTTGAGTTTTATTTTAGGAGATTATGGATATACTAGCAATTCAATTGTGATTACTAAGACACGATCTATACGATGATGGAGGAAATGATAATGGCTATTATGAGGAAGACATGAGAATTATAGCTTTTAGGGAAAAAAAATTAAGCTTGATTTAGTTATTTTTTATGTTTACAAACTTTAATCATTAGGTTTAGTCGATATTTTTCTATTTTGAGGAATTTCAAATTATTAAATTGAAGTTTCCCCTATGTGAATTTATTAATGGGAAGTTTGATGATTATTATTAATTTGGTGGATTATAGTTAGTTTTTTGAGTTTTGTATACTCATATTATAATATAAGTATAGGTGGAGTTATCTCACCTTATTTTGTGGTATAGCATATCTAATTAAAAGAAATTAAAGGCATTGATATAATTTAAGAAATTTATAAAAATGATTGCTCTAATTTATTCAAATCCGAAACAAAGCCACATTTTCACAAGCAATTAAATGAATCCAAACTCATAGGCAGGAAAAGGAATAATTTTGACATTTGACAAGTAAAAGGAAGTTAAACTTACATCGTAATACTCGATGAGAAAAAATTTCTGCACCAACTTTAACTCCAATCCATTGTCCTCCTCAGGAGAAAGCTCAACCACATTACACCCCTTCTCTTGTGGCTTAAAAAAGAAAATCAAAATTCAATAAATGAAAATAAAAAAGATAAAAAAAAAGAGAGGAAAATATAGTGACAGTGACACAACTCTCTCTCTCTCTATCTCTCGCGCGTGGTGTTGTGCGCATGTGTGAAAGAGACAAGTAGCCAATGTGCGAAGAGACCGTGACCACGCCCGCACAAGGCACAAGCCTAATCTCCATTACGTTTGGACTTTTTGGGGCTTGTTGGGGTCGAGTCGCCTCGTAAAACCCTCCATGCACTCTTCTCTCTCTCTCTCTCTCTCTCTCTCTCTCACTTAAATAGTGTTCTTGTCCTTTTCCCTTAGAAAGGTCAATACTTCATATTCTCTCTCCTTCTCAACACTTTCTCTCCATTCTTCTCAAATGAACTTTCACTGATACATATCATCCCCCCTCCCTCCCTCACTTTTCAACTTCTCTTTTATAAGTAAGATATGTCCTGACGTTTCCTTTTGATGTTTTGATCAGCAGAATCCGATTCTGCTTTGTGGTTTGGCTTTTTATTTATTTATTAATTTTTTTGTTTCTGTTTTCTTTCCCTCTTTGTTGAATACTACTCAGTACTGTTTTCAACTTTAGTGTTAAATTCTCGTTTCCTCTTCTGGGTAGTTTTCAAATTATGATTCTGGTGTGAATTTCTCTTCAAGTTTCAAACTTTCTCTTCTCTTTTCATTTCAGGTGAAAACAAACAAACACACGCACATTTTTGGTGAAAAGAGGATGGGGACTTCAGGATTTTTCCACTCATTTGGCAGTCTGGTTGTGTAAAGAATGGAATTTGGGAGTTTTTTTTTTCATTCATTTATTTTATATTGTTTTGTAATCAAATTGAGTTTGGTGCATGAGAAATGGAAAAGTTAATATAAAATAGAAGAACCCAGTTTTATGTTCTTGTTTTGATTTTAGTTTGTGTTGTGATTGCTTTTTGTAGGACTATCTGGGAACTTTAATCAATTGGCAGTCTTGGGCCCATTTGTTGAGAGCTAAACCATTTTCAGAGCAGGTTTGCCCATGACATTATGAATTGTGTGATATGCTTTATCATGTTATTCGCTGGAACGTGTTCTGTTTTAGGCTTGCATAATGCATCTTCTTTTTATTAGCTATCAATATGTCCGGAGTTGTCACAAGAGAAGAGTTCTTTCGGAGTGATTTCTGGGTTTGTGTAAAAATTTATCACTGACTATAGGGATTACCATCTGAAAATTGTAAATCAGGAATCTTGAAGCATAAATAATTTCAGTTGAATTTTCATGGTACCTAGTTGACCATTATGATGCTTTGAATTAACACGGTTCTGCCCTTTTTTCTTTAATAAACACCTTTCTATATTTTCTCTTTTGACTACCTCGATGGATCAAAAGATCAGGATTTCCAAAAGAACTCTTCTCTTGTGTAATATTGCACTATTTCAGTGTATTGCTGGTGAAGATACTTAATCAAAGAAAATATATAGAGTAGGCAATTGCTTAGTATTTTAGAAGGTTGAAGACCCCTAACCTGTTACCTTTCACTTTTAAATCTTTATTAGGTATATGTTCATATCAAATCATAATATTTGCATGCCCTCGTTTTAGTTTTCTTTTTTCTGTATGAAGTATTTATTTTAAATTGAATTTAGCTTCCTGACCAACTAATTCAAAAGCTTTAAGTTCATAAACACAATGTCGTTTTTTGTACTTATTGCTCAAAACTGTCCCTTACTCGTGCCTGAGACTTTAGTTAAATCCAACAATTAAATAGAGATGAGATGATGCCTCAGATATTTACACTCTAGATCTCTTGCTGTAATACCATGTAGAATTTAGATCCATATCAAAATTATCTAAAGGCCTAAGATATTGTGTGGTTTTTGTACTTATTACTTAACATGGTCCATTATATAAATTTTTCTACTGAAATAATTCTGCCTGAAATACAGAGAATGATGCCAGTTTCTTCATGTGCCTCTGCTCTATGAACGAAGTATGGTTGATGTAGCAAAATATTATTTTGCAGTTAAAATGAATGTTTCAAAAAGTCTCATTCGTAGAAAAAGGGATTTGAAGAAAGGGAAATAAACTTCATTTTTCAGTGATCCTTATATTTGAGCAGCCAGAAAAAAGAAGGATCTTTATATTTAGGAATATTTGCTTAGCTGCATGGCCATGGGTATAGGGTGTTTGTTTATTGGATTGTTGACCTTCCAGGGAAATTTCTGCTGCCATATTGGTGGGAAAAGAATATATAAATCACTGCACACATTCAGTTACCGCTGAGAAAATTCTCTCATTGCTTACATTCACATGGCCCCATAATATAATCTCATTTTAGGTATTTACTAATTTGCCCAAATCATAACACCCCATTTCTCACTCGTTCTCACTGAAGTTCTGTGGATTTCCCTGGATGCCTTCCAGTTATCCATTTTTAGCTATCTCACTTTCTTTGTTTCTTGCAGGCTCAACTTCTATCAGTAGCTAAATGTTTGAAACTCTGTCTTTAGTCCTAGACCCCTAGTAAAAGAGTGAACTTACCTCCTCACCTCCATAAAAAATGCGAGACTCCATAATGGAAGTAAGTGTTGATGTTCCTGTTCCTGTGAAGGAATTAAGTGTTAGTTTTGGTTATTATTGTGACGCCAATCGCAACACAAGCTCTCTTCCTATGTCAGAAGAATTTGATATGTCAGACAGCGTCACAATCTGGAATTCTCGTATGAGGCTAAGGAATGGTTCCTTTTCTTGTTTATCTGGCGCTGCCTTAAGTGCTAATGCCACTTTGGCCAACACAAGGATCTGCAATGGTATCATTGGAGAAGAAATCTTGCCAAGTATTGACTCCCCTAAATCATTCAGGAGAATGGCATCTTCTCCTTCCCTAACGAGGCTGGACCTTGTGTCTTCATCTATTCATAATGGTACAGCTCCCTCAGTTGGAGCATTCCCCGAGAACACACTTATGGAGAATGAGGGCAACTTTCAAAAACCAAATGGTGCTCCCTCCAGAACTGAATCCTCGAGCTTTCTTAATGCTATGGACATGCAGACAGCAGGTGGGGCTGCTGGTGAGGATAGAGTGCAAGCAGTGTGTTCAGAGGAAAACAGATGGCTGTTTTGCGGAATATATGATGGATTTAATGGACGTGATGCTGCTGATTTTCTTGCTTGCACTCTTTATGATAAAATTGCATGTGCTCTACACAATTTGGAATGGCGTATGAAAATGCTAAACAGCTCACCTGAAAATACTCCAATACATGACCAAAACTTTAAGGGTAACATTTCCATGGCTGGTGATATATCCTATTCTTCAGATGAATTATTCAGAACTGATACTTTCAGAAGTGGAGTCATAGATTGTCTGGAGTTCTCCCTTGCACAAGCAGAAGTTGATTTCTTGCATATGGTTGAACAGGAGATGGAAGATCGCCCTGACTTGGTATCTATTGGATCATGTGTATTGGTGGCTCTCATTCATTTGAGTGACATCTATATTCTAAATTTAGGTGATAGCCAGGCTATACTGGCTACCAATGATATTAAAAAAAGTGATGTAGTGAAGACCATCCAGCTCACTGAAACTCATTCAGTGGATAATGAATTGGAGTGCCAGAAAATTCTGGCGGATCACCCTGATGATCCTTGCCCCATTTATAACGGAAGGGTGAAGGGAAAGCTAAAGATAACGCGTGCTTTTGGGGTTGGTTACCTCAAAGAGGTAGTCAACACTTGTTTTCTTTTAAATTTTTATGTTCAAGCAAGGCTATTATGTGTTTAGTTCATTATTCGAACTGTTCATGATTTTACTGAATTTGACAGAGCAAAATGAATGACATGTTGATGGGAATACTCCGAATACGGGACTTGCGTAGTCCTCCTTACATTTATTCCCATCCTTTCACGACAAGTCATAGAGTAACAGAGAACGATCACTTCATCGTTCTAGGAAGTGATGGACTATTTGACTTCTTCACCAATGATGAAGTAGTGCAGCTTGTAGACCTCTTCATCGAGTACAATCCACTTGGTGACCCTGCAAAACATTTGATTGAACTCCTTGTCCAGAGAGCAGCTGATGTTGCAGGTAATTTCATTTGTGTATCATAGTACTTGTATTTTGTTTGCTTTTCCAGCATTGGGTCATGAAAAAACATAGGTGTTGCAAGATAATATTTTTATCCACTCATTTTGGAAGTAAATAACCTTCTATCAAGTTCTTTAGAGTACATTACATTAAAGTCTTGCCAATATAAAACTATTCCATTTTTTCAAATTCCAATACTACACCTAATTTTATACAATAATACGAGTTTCATGAATACACAACTAAACTATATAGTTAAATAAACATGCAAAAGTAGTGGACATGATATCACATTTGGAAAATCGAAGATGGTTGAGAATTCATAGAAACTTACCAGGTTTCAATGTAACCTTCTGTTTCACACAAATTTTGTCGGTGGTTCAGATTTAATAAATATTATGTCAGTAGTGGGATGGAGGGCTGAACCGATTCCTAAAAAAGATATGGATGAGATTGTAGAAAAATCCTACATATTCTGAAATATCAGTAGATGGATGCATACTCTAAGTAATTTTGACTTTTAAGATGTGGTAGCAGGCATATTTCTCATTAAGATGCAACATACTTTGCTCATGTCAACTCTACCAGCTGAAGTAATTGTGTTATTTTCTGTTTAGGTATCACTACCGAAGATCTGCTGAGCATTCCTGCAGGACAGAGAAGAAAATATCATGACGATGTTACTGTGATGGTCATCATGCTAGGTAGCAGACAGCGGACAACTACAGCTTCAACATCTCTGTAATAGAAAGATGGTCTTTCCTATAATATGGTGGTAATTAGGCAATAAAATTGCAAGACGATTTGCATTCGGTTCTTGTGAATGATAGTGTGATGTTTAAGCCAATACAGACAGAAAAGAGGAATTGAACCTCACCACAGTTTGCGAGTGTACTATACAGTGGTTGTGTGGTGTCTTCTTGTTAGTTTTGGTCTTCAGTTATGTGATAATTCGAGAACAATGTTATCATGTGTCTTGTTAGTGCAGGACAGGGTCATAGTCATTTGCTAGGTAATCATATGCTTCAGCAAGGGGCCGTGCCACTGTGGGTTAGTGCATAAACTAGAGAATAACTTCGATCCATTGCATTGTACTGTTATGTCGTTGTTTTTGTAGTTTTCGAAGAGTTTCTGCCAAACCCGCCAGGCTTCGTCTTAGTAACATGGTGATGATGTTGAAGGGCTAAAGGTGGTAATCCATGGATCAGGAATAACAGATTGTTGAAAGCTCGGGAACAATTATCGTCGGATGACGGCCATTAATCTTGTTGATTGGATGGCATCATCCTAGGGCACATTGTTGGAGCATATAGCCTCGATGGTTCACGATATTGAATTTGGGATTCTCTAAGGTATTTAATTCCTGAAAAAGATTTTATGGTAATATTAATATATTATATGAATTGATGATACTAATAAATTTTTTTTTTGAAGAAATATTAATTTTTTTAATTAAAATTTTATTAATATTTATACTTTACTACTCGATTCTTGTGACATGTTTGATGACCATATTATTGGAGCCTAACTTTGGACCGGTTTAAATGTTATTATATATCCTTAAAGCTTGAACATTATTGTAATAATTAAGAATAATTACAATTTTAAGTATTTTTCTGAATAACTCTTATATTTGGTGTCTATTTTGTTTTGCATGGTCAAACGGGTTTCGGATTGGTGCTGTCGGTGATAAGGTGGATTATGATTTCAAGTTTTTAGAGCATACTTTCATAAAGCATCATACAAAGCACAACATCCTCATATTCTGTGTTTACCTTGAAAGTTGTATTGTATTTTAAGGAATAAAGGTTATGAAAATCATGTTTTTATTCGATAAAAATATTGAAGATAACAAGTTATACTATTAATTCAACAAATGCTCAACACAAACGTAGAAAAACAAAATGTTAATAAAAGCTTTTTATGTTTGAATCAGAAAACCCTTATTTTCTCTTATTCCAGCCAAAAGTTTAATCTTGAATTATTTAAAAAAATTAGAAATATTAATTCCACTATATTTCCCATTTGGGGACTTCATTTTTATCCTCTTTATTCGCTCATTATGTTCGACCAATTTAACGTTTTAACTTGTACAACGTTGGCATATGCTAATATTTGGAATCGATCAATACAACCCATTTCTTAACTCCATCTCTCTCTCTCTCATCATTTTATATATATATATATATATATATATATATATATATATATATATATATATAACAACATGATAGGATTAATTAACCCTAAGAGGCTTTCAATGTTTGGGCTGAAGTGGGTCCTCTGAACTAGGAATTTTTATGGAGAGCCTTTTATGTATAATTTCTAAAAAACTCTACACTTTATCAATAGAGCACCCATATAAATTATATTTTAAAAGTGGGGTATTGATATAGAAATGTGTTAAGGATTGATCCTTGCTTTGGTAGCCTAATGGAGTTAAGTATCCTATGATACTTATATTTTACATATATAAGTGAGTACTTAGTATGGGAATATGTATCAAGCATCCTTGGTAAATATGCTTCTCACTTCTCCAAATAGATAACATATTAGCACCAATGTAGTACTTCTCCAAACATTATATAAGTGAGTGCTTTGAGTGGTGCTTAAAAGTATATTTATAAAGAGATGCTCTGTACAAATACCTATGTTAGGTGTTACAGTCTGGAACTTCCTCTAGCACACAAAAGGACTGTATGGCGGTTATTATTCTGTCTTTACAGTAGTAAATAAGTTTAACTTGTACATACATTAGCCAGCAAGGCCTAAACCTGTAAGTAACAGGAACAAGATAGAAAACTAATTGTAATTATAAGGGACATGGGAAAGAATTTGTAAAATAAATAGCACACTTTTATTAATTTCAACTAGATTACAAGCCTGTAATATGTATGTACAAGGATAATATGTGTCATTGATTGTAATAAACTAATGTGGTGAGTAAGAGTTTCAATCTAGAAGAATAGTCACACCTTTGTAAGGAGCTTTACAAGCATTTTTTGGTCTAATAAGAGGAGATATTAAAACTAGTGAAATTGTATCACTTTTTAAAAGTTGAAATTTCTAATAGTAAGGTCTTAGCTAAAATGAAAAAATGTCCTCCACTATATTATAATATGTATAAAAGAATAGGATCTTATGAATATAAGCACATTACAAAAACGGAACCTTAACATCCTCCTCTACTTAATGTTATTTACGTCCTTGGCAATATGTACTGGAGTTTAGATTGGTGGCAAAGGTCTTTTAGCTGATAAGGCTGATTTTGTCTCAGATAAGGGCTTGAGGTTTTCTTCAATCTCTCAGCTAATATCGTCTTCTCCTTGATTTCTCCACTTGACTAGATACTCTGTATATTCTTCTTCAGTGGCGGGATCTTTGACTTTTCACTCTGCAAGTATGCTTTCCAAAGCTTGATTCAGGTTGAGCTTGATCTTGACGTATGATTATTTAGACATATCGAGAGATGGGTCTTCCATGTCTAGATAATATGGCTTCAAGACACTGACATGAAAAATTGGATGGACTTTCAATCACATAGGAGGCTCGACCTTGTAGGCTACTTTTCCAATCTTCGAAATGATAGAAACTAGACCAATGTACTTCTAAGTCAATCTTTTGTCCTTGTTCTTTAATGATTTGATTTGTTTTGGAAAAAGCTTTATGAGGACTTAATCTTTAACATTGTACTCTTTGGGTCGGCAGTTTTGATATGCCCATTTCTTCATCTTCTTAGAAGCCTTCTCTAGATACACCTTTGCTACTTTTGGACTCTAATTTCAATTTTTAGTGAACTAATAAGCCTTTAGGCATCTCCTAGCATATGGTGTGGCTACTGTATGGGGTAACAATGGTTGCTAACCTGTGATGATCTCTATAAAGATCTCATTGGAGAAAGAGCTCTACTAGATGTTAAAACAGAACTAAGCGATATTTAATAAGTCAACCCAATTCTTCTAGTTGGCACTAACAAAGTGCTAAAGGTATTCCTTCAGTGAATTGTTGAATCTCTCTGTTTGCTCGTTATTCTATGAATGATAGTTGAAGGTCATGCTCAAATTGGAACTCAAGAGGTGGAACAACTCTGTCCAAAACTTCCTAATAAACCTAGCATCCCTATCACTCATAATATTTTAAGGCACTCGTTAAAACTTTATTATATGCTTGAAGAAAAGTTAGGCTTTCTCTTTTGCACTTGAACTTTTTGTGGTAAGAATAAAAGTGGCATACTTGGAGAACATGTCAATAATAGCAAAAATGAATGAGTACTTTCTCACTTTTGGTAGGGAAGTGATAAAGTCCATGGAGACACTCCCCCATAAGCAAGATGGCACTAGAAGTAGCTTTAATAGCCCTATAATCTTTTGCTTCTCAACTTTGTCTTGTTGGTAGGTTAAGCAAGTTTTCATATAACTCATTATATCTCCTCCATATTCGGCTAATAATAGCCCTATGTCAATAAGCTTAGTATCCTTTGCTAGCCGAGATGTGTAGCCCATAAAATATCATGGTACTCTCTCATGAGCACCCTTTTCAAGTTGCTCACCTTTGGGATATACAATCGGTGCCCCTTTATGTAGATGGGGTCTCCTTCTATCCAAAATTTGCAAGTCTTCCTTTCCTTAACCAACTATTTAAGATTCTTAGCCAATAAGTCCTGACCTGTGTGCTACTTGATCTACTTTTGAATGAAAGTCGAGATTTGACTTACCAATTAGTGTGCAATCCATGCTAAGGAAGTTAGATCAGCTTGCCTGCTCAAAGCATTTGCTACTTAATTAGTCCCCTCGCTGCGGTGTTTAATCTCCATATCAAACTCTACAAGGAACTCTTGCCATCTAGCTTGCTTAGCTAAAAGCTTCGGTTGAGTCAATTTATGGTTGACAGTAGAATTGTCTGTCTTCATTAGAAACTTCAATCCCAGCAAATAGTGTTTTCAGGTCCTTAAACAGTAAATGATTGCAAGTAACTCCTTCTCTTGGGCCGAGTACCTATGCTCTATTTAATTCAGCTTCCTACTCTCGTATGCTACTGGATGACCCTCTTGTATCAACACTTCACCAAATGTAATGTTTGAGGCATCCTGTAGACTTCAAAAGGCTTCGAAATGTTACAAAGTTCGAGGACTGGTTCCTCCATCACCACACGCTCCAACTCTTCAAAGGTACTTTGACATCCTTCATCCTAAACCATGCTTAGTCCTTCTTCAATAACATGACCCAAGAAGTTGATACGCGTTTAGGTTAAGGCACATTCCTCGTACATCACATACAAATGATTTACTTACGGCTTTTGGAAAACCATCCATAAGTGCTTCACGTGGTCTTGTAATGTCCTGCTATACACAATAATGTCACCTAGATAGACGACTACAAACTTGTCAAGATGTTCATGAAATACATTATTAATTAAGGTAAAAATGTTGCAAGAGAATTGGTGAGATCGAAGGGTATCACCAAGAACTCATATGCGCTGTAGTCAATATATAGTGATGATAGCGTTAGCAATGCGAACTTGAACAAAGATCCAGCTTTGTAAAATACTTAGCCTTACTTAATTGACCAAATAGATTAGTAATCAGAGGAACTAGATAATGGTTCTTTACTGTTAGCTTGTTTAGAGCCCAATAGTCGATATCATCCCGCTTCTTTTGAAATAGAACAAGAGCCTCGTATGGTAATTTTCAAGGTCGAATGAAGCTTGCCTTTAACAACTTATCCAACTGCTTTTTCAATTTGGCAAGTTTATGAGGCGACATTTTGTAAGGAGTTTTGGTAGGTGGTTTGGCACTAGGAATCAGCTCAATCTCGTGGTCCACTAACTATCTAGGAGGTAACTCCTTTAGGAGCTTGTTAGGCATCACAGAATTATACTCCTTCAGAATACTCTCTATTACCTCCAGTATCTCAGTCTTTCCCACTTCTTCTTTCTTTGTAAGGATAGCCAAGAAAGTCGGCTCCTAAAGTTTAAGCCTTCTCTTTTGTTGGAGCGCTGATAGCATCATAGTCTCAATATTCTTTCCTTCCTTGCTATTATTACTCACCTTATTCCTTTAAGTTGTCACATAATATGGCTTCTCACCCATGAATAACAAGTAGTTTGTTGTGGGCATTGGAGCAACTCTGGACTAACTTAAGAAATCTATTCTAAGGACTATGCTGAAGTTATCCAATGGGATAGCTGTGAAGTTAAGATTTCCATTCTAATCCATGACCTTCACCTTCACTTTATTGCAACTCTTCGAATAGGACGGGCCTTGGAGTTCACGGATTTAATATGGTTAGTGTCTTTGGTAAGTACTGGCCCTTTTGCCTCAAGCATATTGATGAAGTTGTGTGTAGCATTGGAGTCTACTATTGCACTGCTACTCTTGCTGTTTATGTTCAACTGGACATACATTAACTCATTATCGGTCTCAGGCTTATGTCGTGTTGGGGAACTCTTTCCAACAAACCACAACATATGTGACGTGCCCATTTGGGGTTGATCCTCCCCATCATTCCCTTACTCTTCATCTTGGCATACAGTCTTTACCTTTCACACCATAGCATTAAGTACAAGCCTGTGTGAACATTCAACTACTCTATGTAGGCTGTTATATACGAAACATGAGAACGAAGACTTCTTACCTCTATTAGTTACCCTATTCTTTCCGAATTGGTGAGAGCTGTAGGATTTCCTTTGACCTCTTCTAGAACTTAGGTCTCCTTTACTCTTGAGTTTACCCATCTTGCTTGACTTTCCACCTTCATGCTCTATCGACACAATCTTCTCTTTGTTGTCATGAGTATAGTTAGTTAAGCGCTCGATTACTACTTATGTTGTAGCCAAGTTTATAACTCGTTGCCTCTGTAACTCATTCTTAGCATAGAGCTCCAATCCTTCTAGGAAGTAGAATAGCTTATCTTTTTTTGTTACGCTTTAAAGCTGTAGAGTTGCAACATTCCCGCTATCTAAACTAACCTATGACAGTAAATGACCTTACAGTCCTTATCATAGATATAATTTACACAAGACATTCATGACTCTTTGCTTTAAAATAAACAACTCAATTAAGATTTAACCTAAAATTTACATAAAAAGCTAGAATCTTAAGTCATATATATATATACATACATATACATAACTACATTCATATTGTCTTAAAATCCCAAGAAATTACACATACTACAGTAGTTAACTAACTTACATATCACATATTAGTTTATAAACCTAAAAAATACTAACAAGGCATTTTAAAGACTCAATCATGTAGCTGGTTGATTCTTACTCCCCCATAGTTTCAAAAAGAAACTGCCATCTAGATAATTGTATTGCATCATATAAATCAGAATCTATGAGAAAATGTATATTGGTATAAGTAACTACAGCTCAATAAGTTAGGTTGGAGACTTATGAATGCATAACAAATACAAATATGGTTATCAATCAATTAATTACATGCAATGCAACAAGCAAGTGTCATCACACAATGTAGTCTAGTCCGTTGTAAAATCAGAGTAATTTCACATGCTTTAATCTAGGTTGAGGAGTTTCATGGTTATGCAATAACTTATAACCAAACTTAGGTTTGTGAAATAGAGACACTACTCCCTTTAAGACTATCTTTCGAATTATTACCTTCATCCTTATCACGACCTCTTCTCCTATCACTTAATTCGACTAAGGATGAAGAAAAGACCATTATACTATCCAGCGTTATCTTTTTTTAAAGTGTCAGTATTTAGTTGGAGAATCCTAATAGTCCCCTAAAGGGTTGCAATGCATGTCTAATTGGGGTATTTAGGTCAGTTATAATTAGATACAGTTTCGGGTGGTCAAATAAGTTTATGCCATTCAATTCACATCAATCACCAACCATAACATAGATTTTAGCACAAAATCAGATACGTAAACACATGCATTTATATCTACTAAACACAATTATATACAATCCAAAGCCTTTGAGTATTTTAAAATAGTATTTCAAAATACGATGAAATATTAAACCCAACTTACTTGGAATCATTGATTTGCTTACTAAATTTATCGTAGGTCGACTCGTCTCCGTATATTCTATAATATAAATACGCTTTTAGTATTTATATATATACTCTAAGTTATGACTTAACTCAATTTTTCATATATACATATTATTTATTATTGATTCATTCTAAGTTAGTTTTGAAATCGGTTTCCGAATCCGGTTTCGATTTAGGTTGTAAGTTAGTTCTAACTATAAGTATTATACATTAATTCTAAATATGCATTCTAAACCCTAATGTGAAATTAATCACATTAGGATCGAGTATTCTAAGTATCACTTTTGGTCCTTAAGCAGTATTTTAATTTACTCAGTATATTCTAATCTTTATTTACGTACCGAATTTGTTCTCGATGTGAGAAAATTTTACATTTTTCCTATAATTACCTAAATTTATGTTTCCTATCAAATTCATTATATATTATTATTATTATTATTATATTCTCCATTTTAACCTACTATTTTGTATTTATTATAACTCCAATTCCACACTCTTAAAATTACATATATTTACTACATAATACTCCTAATAGTCACATCTAGCACCCTAAATACTATAATTATCATACCGTATTAGATATGAACATCTTAAAACACTTAATTATTCACTAAATCAATAATTATTCAATTAACCATTAATTAGCCTTAAAATTATTAATTATATATATTTTTAAAGGCCTAAAAATTACTTAAAAATTTCAAAAATTCATTTCTAAAAAAGAGCTTTATAGTACTATTTTGTATCCCCTAAGTAGTTTACAAAAAAACATTTAAGCCTAAAACTAGACTTCTAAGGTTATTTATTTCTAAATCGAAACATATTCGGTTTTATACGGTTTCATAAACACCACATATTTCCAAGTATAATTAAATTAAACTAATATTTTTCCCTAAATCTACATACAATAAAACATTAGAATACTAAAATTCATAATTTTCTTAATAGTATTGATAATTTTAATAAATTATACAAAATCAGGCTGAAATCGGACTCACTTGACTATTGGACTTTTAGCCACCATAGTGGTCTTAGGGGTATTGGTTGGTCTAGGCAGTGGTGGTGGGGTGTGTTAGTGGCGGCAATTTGGTTCCAATTGGTCGTGGCTTTAGTCTAAGTTCTCTAATTGTATAGATTTTTTGTAAATTTTAAGAAAAACCCTAATCCTCTCTTTTTTTGGTCCTCTCCAGTTTCCAAGACTCCAAATAGATCAAATGAACTTCTAATTGAGTTTGGGTATTTATAGAGTTGCTTAGGATTTTTTTTATTAAATTGAGTTGACATTTGTCTTATCTCTTTCCAATTTTGACTTTTTAGTTGATTGATTTCAATTGGTTCAATCTTTTTTTCTTTCTTTCTTAACCTGCCACAACCTTGCTTTGGGCAATTCCCCACTTTCTTTTATTATTTTTTGATTATTTATTTATTTATTTTATAATTTTCTTTAATTATTTAGTATTTTCTAGTATTTTTTAGGCATTTTAGGTAATTTTACGTATTTTCATGTATTTTTACTTATATGTAAGTATATATGGAGTACAAGTAAATACTCTTAAATATTATTTATATTATTTTATAATTTTTAATATGCATATAATTTATCTTTAGCGATTGTTAGTTATCGAAGCTCATTTAATGCATTTTCGATAAATAATGGATAATATACTTAAAATTTGATATTATATTATTATATTATTTTATTACTTATTTTCTTAAATTCAAACTTATGGGATAACTTTTACTAATATTTCTAATGTTATTATAATACTTTAAGCTCGATCGGATTTTTTAATTGTCCTAAACTCTATGTACTAAATTCGATCCTATAATTATTGGGCTTACATCTTTAACCATGCTCTTAATGTCCAACATCAATGTTGAGAACTCACAAATATACTTTCGAATGTTATTGCCTTATTGAAGTTCCCTTAACTTCTTTTGGGTATTGTACTCAATATTCTTAGGGGAAAATTGAGCCCATAGCTCAGCCTTTAACTCAGCCTACGTATTTACATGAGCATTACTGCTATTATAGCTTGGCATTATCGGTTAAGTATATTATAACCATGATAACGTTCATTCTTTCATCATTTGTCCCCACAGCAGAAAAATATTACTTCATATTAAATAGAAAATTCTCCAATAACTTGGCGTTCCTTATGCTAGTGAGTGCATTAGGCTCGAGCATTTTCAAATGTCTTGCATGAGCAAAAACATGTACGGGGTTGGAGGCAAGGGTAGGAGTATTCCCTACAACTTAAGTCAAAATAGCTGCTTGTGCCTGCAATTCTTTAATGGACTTAGTTGAGGCATGAGTATTAACTTGTCTTCTCAAGTCTTCCACATGAGTTCTCAGTCGTCATCTTACATTGTCGGTTGTCATACGCATTTCCTCTTTTAGTGTGTGTAGTACCGAAATTCTCAGTTATCTCGATCATTTTAGCATTCATATCTTGATGATTGATTTTAACTCTAACCACTCTCATTGAGAGTGCAACTAAATCATTTATTCACACGGGTTCACCCAGTGACACCAAGCATCTCTCTCCTTTTATAATTTGCACTTGTGAATATGTACTTAATTTAAGAAAGGTGTTTTACGAAGAACCGGTTCTCTATTTTACCTTTTCTTAAACAATTGGTCAAGTGACAAATGTGTCGAGTATTATAATTAAATAAAAGAAACGGTAGGCTACATAATAATTAAATAAAAATGAAGAATTTTTAGATAAAAAGATGCTTAGAATATGGACATGGCATTCTAAGTACCCCTTTTAAAAATCCTTTTATAAACATACTTTAAAGTGTTACATCATTATATTAAGTAACTTTCATTTTTAAGTAATTCTCTATTTTATCAATAAGTATCGAAACCAATGCTTTAAAGAAAAAAAGAAAAAAAAAGACACATGACCATTGTATGCTACAATCGTGAAAAACAAGTATTAAGCGTTGGTGTATGTGGAAAAAACTCACAAGAGTTAAGCATTGCATGATGCTTATCATTTATTAGTAAAAGTGAGGTGCTTGCAATATGATATGTGTCCATATCATGTGAATTAATGAGTACCGTATAAATATGAATAAAATCTAAACATGTGTGTATATAATTGATTGATACTTTTTAAAATGTATATTTTTTCATTTTCTAAGTGTTTAAATATTATTATAACTTGCATGCCATTTATTAATTTATATGATATTTTAGTATCATTGAATCTTTTTTCCCAATAAACATGACCTAAGCTTAGGAAACTCTTAAAATATTAGAAGCTAACTTATTATTAATAATAATAATAGTAGTAGTAGAAGGCATGAAACTAATAAATAAATAAATACAGAGACATAATTGACACAAATAATATAATTGCTTTTATGTGCGTCCTATGATATTGTCTCATACCATGTGATCTATATGTTTAACAAGAGCGTATACATCAAAAAGTAATTTTTACACATTTTACATTAATTTCTTTTTAACATATTGCAAATAAATCCTTTCTATTTGCTTCCTCTACGTGAAGGGCTCCATCTTTGTATCAGGCTTTCCGTAGATTTTTGAAAAATGTGCTTTTAGGCCATCTTTTTACTATTCTCTCTGTAGATAAAACAATTAAAAGTATTAATATAAGAAAGTACATAAAATTAAGAATATAATGATTATATAAGAATCGAAATGCATTTTCTTTAAAGATTTAAGGATGTAAATATTTAAGTTTAAAGATAAGAAGATTAATGTATATAAAGCACCTATAAGAGGTTGTCTTTACAAATTACTATGTATCTTTCTATTATCGTTGTAAATGGTGTTTAAACATCATTTCTCATTTAATGCCATATTCTTTTATTAAAGAAATTCTATTACTATATTGATATCAAGAAAGCGCAGTACTTCAATTATTAAGGGGATCAAATCTATTCCCATCCACATTTTTTGCTAATCGCATATTTAAAATTACTTGATGTAACCTCGTATTTAGCTTTATATTTATATATGCAACATGCGATTCAAGCATTAGAGTAGTTAGGCATGGGGCAAATAATCGAAAATTTGATGTATGAGAGATTTTTATGGAGATTAAAGGCATTTATCTCCAAGATCACGATTCGGTTCTACTTTTAGGTTCATTTTTTGTCTTCACTAAGATTTCTTCCAGGATTCCATTACGCAGATGAATTCAAATTAGTGCATTGATTCCCTTCATATACGTTAGTACTAGATCAATTAAAGGTTAATTTGACTATAATGTGTTTATTTCTTTTTACATAAGAGCATGTGTGTATTGCATACTTTCTATAAAATTAAAGTGTAAGCACAAAATTAACCGAAAAGCTCAAGAAACTTCCAATAGATCCGTTATATATTGAAATTTATATGTTGTTAATTAATTTATATGGCATGAAAAATATTTTTCCATTGTTATTGTATAAGAGTCAAATAGGATAAAGATATGATAAGTATTTGCATTTTAAGTTTTTAGCAATTTAATACTTGAACAGTCTTTCTTTTATAATTGAATGTTTATATTTTGCGAAAAGTAGTTCACTAAATGCTGTGTTAAATATTAAATTATTAAAAAAAAATACAAAAATCCAAATCCTAAATTATTAAATTCCTAAAGCATTGGTATTTGTCGTGCCGTTATCCCGAGTCAAATTAATAAAAGGAAAAAGAAAAGTTGAGAGGAAATACTAATGGGGTTTACGTGACTGGATCAAATGATGAGACGTTATACAGTGTCCTACTTACATGTCCAATGCAAATCCTTTTCCAAAGTTGACTAGACAAAACTAACCCTAGCTAAGTAAGGTCTCATTCATTGATGTTGATGAAGTAGTGATGATGAGTAGGGTCTAGAGACCTAATTCTCATGCCTATCATTCATCTAGCGGCCCTTTTGGCAATCAACCCTATTTATTTCTTCTATAGATTCGTGTACGCAGCACCCGTTGGTCTGAATTGTATAATATTCTGTCATTTGCTAGAGGTTAATTTGTTACGAACTTGCTTTAATTTGGCATTGCCTTTTTCTCGGTCCCTCTTATTTTCTGAAGTGATCACAATTATTTTAGGTAAATAACAAATCAATTTTTTTTATGTATGTTGGATAAGCACTTAACTTCTCCATACTCTTCTATAGGAATGCCATTGGGCTAGAGGCAAGTTCAAGATGGTTATTGTAAAATCTAAAGCTGACACAATGCTTTGTAGAATTTATTCTAAAATTTTATAAGATTTTACTTTATATTCAGAATTCCTTCCTATATAGTACTATTGAACCCACAAGTTGACATAACCATTTAAATAATTTTTTTATTTAATTTATGATCATATACTTTCACTAAAATCACTTGAGTTATCACGATAATTTAGATTTAATTAGTACATAAAACATATAAGAATTTAACAAAAATAGAGCAACTTAAAATGAAAACAAATCCTACTTCTTTTTTCACAATCGAACCTATATGAAGAGGAAAAATAAAATTGTACAGAAAATGGATGATTACGAGACTATGATGGTTAGAGGATGATGGTAGGTGACTTTGATTCTACAAGAATTGAAAGGAAAATTACTCCAAATCAGACAAGAAATGGTTGAGAGAGATAACAAGGTGAGGTTGAGTGATTAGTCAGTATGAAAGATGAAAAAGATTAGATATAGTAATTAGTAACTTATTGAGAGGGTTAGGGTTGTTTAAAAATTATTATCTTATTTTTTAATTTATTATATACGTACAGTAGCGACTAGCATTGTTATATTATAACTTATATTAGGTTTGTGTTTCTCCTTAGGTTTTATTTAGGTTTCAAAAACTTGTTTCAAAATCCTATAAGGAATTACCTTAAAGTAATTGTTTAGTAGGCGAATTGAATATCTAAGTCACGCAAGTCAATAACTTGGATGTAACATTTAGAAACTTAGAACAACTACGGAATTAGTCTACTTAGGTTCCAATTTAGTAGTAATTATTCAAAAGTTGGTCAAAGTGACTTCATAAATTAAAATTTTTGAAATGAAATATTAAAACATTACTATAGACTAAAATAATAAAACTAACTCACTCGTTAGTAAAATTTTCAAAGATCTAAAAAAGAAAAAAGGAAGAGCTTAAAATTAAATTAAATAAACAAGAATAGTAATAAATAAAATGAAAAATAATAAATATATATTTTATATAATAAAACAAGATAATAATAACAAAGTATATTAGATTATTAGGGCTAATAGAAGTTGCAGAAAATAACTAAATATAATAAAATAAGATGGATAACTTCACTAGAAAGTTAGAAAAACCTTGTTTAGTATAAAAACAAGGAGTATTAGCCATTGCTTTTGGAATGAAAATCATCAGCCACCCATGGTTTTGGAGAGCATAAGTACCACTTAGCATAAAAAAAATCTAAAGCACCTTACACATGTCTTACATATACTTAGTCACTCCACTAGCCTACAAGCTATCAGTACCATACTCCTTAGCCATTTTAGACTCTTTTGGATACTCTGAAAGTAAGCAAAATTTGTGAGACATTTTTTTTTTATTTATTTTAGGTGATTTTTTAGAAAATTAAGTAATAATCTATGAGATCAGGGTTCATTAATCTAAAAGCCACTTGACAACGAACAATGACCATCACTTGAACCCCCAAGTAGCGCTCTCTTTGGTTGACAACCACCCTCTAGTTGTTGGTGGTTAGAGCTTTTATTATAGGTAAGTTTGATTTCCATCTCGATTTTTAAAAGTTTCGTAAAAATTATTAATTTTTGTCAAAAAATTCTACAAAAATTTATTATGATATTATTTTGAGTGTACTTTTATGTAAAATTGTTGTTTTTTTTGTAAAATTCATTCATTTACTATATTGCTTTTAAGAAATGGGACTTTTGGAATCGAATTTCACTTTAATTTTAGAAACCCCGAACAATATAGTTTCTCTACTAAAATTTTTCTATAAACACCCTATATCATGTATTAAATTACTATATAAAAAGTTTAACAAAAAAATTATTATTTTATTTGGGTTAAATTTTCATTTATAAAAAAAATCAATAAGTTTGAATTTACAAGAAATTTTCTATTATTTTTTTCAATATATTTTATTTAAATTGACCACCACACATTATTTAAGTGAATAATTGTTACATATGACATGTTGATTTTGATTTTAAAGTGAAATGTTGAAATTATTAAAAAGAAGGGCTTTTCAAAGTTAGACTCAATGATTTTCACTTAAAATTATAGGTGTTAATCTTTATAAAGTGAGTAAGTTAGCTATTTTTTATTAGAAATCCAAATAATCAATAGTAAATATAGTGTATAAGTTGCTGTGCATAATTAGTTTTTATCATAAAACTATATTTTTCGAGCTAAATTTATAAAATTTAAGTGTTTATGTTGATTAGATAAGGAAACTGCCTTATTTAGTAAAGTTTGAGATCATGCAAGTTTGTGTAGAATGTTTTCCGAACCTTGCAAGTTGTTAGGATTTAAGTCATAATTTCATTAAATTTAATTGAAGAAAAAGGAAGTGCAAATTATGGAGTTTTGGTGATTTGAAGTAAATTTTGCAATTGTAGAAAGTTATGTAGAAGTTTTCTTAACCAAACCAACCTTAAATCATCATAAAAGAAACTTTAATAGAAGATTCCTTGAAGAAAAGTTATATCTAAAACCTTAGTAGAAACTTCCGTAGAAGGTACCAAAGCTTTAGGATTCCCTTGTAGAAGGTCGATTAGAAGATACTAAGACCTTAAGATATTCTTGTAGAAGGTTAAGTAAAAGGTTTCTCTAACTTGTAAGAAGAAATAAAAACTTAATACTCATAACAAACATCTAATTAACATTAAAAGAATGTCAAAACTAATTGAAAGTATAATGTGTAAGCCACTTTCATACTGAATTGTATAATACTGAAATATGATTTGTAATATAAGGGTTACTAAAGAAAGAGGAGCTAACATCTCGAAACCATAAGAGCAACAGTAAATCTAAATAAATGAGATCGATACTTAATAGCATATTGAAGTATCGTATCATAAGTACTTAGAGGTTGAGTGTATGATGTTCGTACTTATAGAGTAGTTGTTTGTGCATGTGCAGTATATGTGATTGGAATCTGTTGTACTAATATGGTATCTTTGCTACTTGTGTTGAGTACTTTGCGATGTTTTGTCTCATATCTGAATGTTTGAAAATATTTGATTACCTTATAAATGAATTAACTTAAACTTGAGATAAATTTTAACGAGACATACATTGCAACTGGTTAGGGGAACAATTATGATTATCCAACCAAACATCGATCCTTCGATGAGGTAGCAAAAATTGGCGCTCTCCTATCCTCAAGTCCCAACTAAGTAACAGAAGAGAAGATTGGGGTGAGGTTGGGGGCATTGATTCGAATAGGTCTCGAGAAGAGCAAATTTCATTGCATAAGCGTGAGTTTGGTTGAGATCTACTCGGGGGCATGCCCCCATCGTGTTAAAACTCTTTAACCTAGGTTAGAGGGGGCATCCATTTCTCTAACTTCACAACAGATTGGATAACGTTGTGTGGATGACATATGTTTGATTGCATTGTATATAACTAACTAATTGATAACCTTACTTGCTATTGTATCATGTACATTTCTATTTCCATCCTATCTTACTAAAGGGTTGTTTGCTCATACCCCTATAGATTGTTTTATAGGTATCCTGTAGATATGCAACGCAACTTTCATCC
The DNA here is from genome assembly GCA_024138015.1 of Lumnitzera littorea. Classification (NCBI taxonomy): domain Eukaryota; kingdom Viridiplantae; phylum Streptophyta; class Magnoliopsida; order Myrtales; family Combretaceae; genus Lumnitzera; species Lumnitzera littorea. Next base: position 10,288,973 of record JAMXBB010000006.1, on the reverse strand, counting down.
TTAGGTCGGTTGCGTTTTGGAGGCAAAGAGTATGAAGGAATGAAGACAGATCTTGATCTTTTTGAGTTTTGTATATTTTTCTTTTAAGATGAATCGGTTAGACCACTTAATGACCTAAAGGGATTCCTAACCTGAGTTGTAATTATCTATTTTGGATTGCTTATATATGCATGAAGTAAACAACTTTTTGTGAACAATTGGCTATGCTACTCTTGATGTAAGTTGCTTGTGTAAATATTTTCTAGATAAATGACTTAATGACTTTCACTAAAATTTACTTATTACGTTTAAATTGTAATGACTTGGACTTTTCTGAATCGTTTAGTTGTGTACATCTTGTGTAAACTTGTATACAATAGCGGTTTAATGACTAACCTCTATCTGACATTGGTTTACATGACTTATGATTCAACTGTCTTGAAGCGTAACAATATTTATGATGATTCATCTAATGGCATCCTTATATTTTCTTTTTCCAAACAAAAGATATATTTCATTCATATCTCATCCTTTTATCAATCAAGATATGTGGCTATTTAAAGCGGCACTCTTTACATCATAAAGGATAAGAGACTTACATGAGATTTGCGAAGAACGGTGGCTATCGGCATTTGAATGAACTTCCTTATATATAGAAGGAGGCAGAAGAGAAGCGAGATGTGAGGCAGTGCTTACGTTTGATATTGTTAAGGAGGATGTTTTGGAGAATAAAAACGGAATGTCTACACTAAATTACAATTCAGAGGTGAGACTTGAGAGTATGAGAGTGATAAGTTGGTGTTCAATATTTCTACAATATGAATTCGTTATGAAAATAATACTAAGAGTCTAAAATAATATTGAATGCTATAATATTTATTTAATAAAGTACAATAGAATTGTTATTATAGTGAAGTGGACGAGTTGTAAAAGTTTTTCAATTACTTTCATTTTATCAAATATTAACAATAAATGTCATTGAAAAATATTAGAAATTATATGGCTCATTCAGCATGTTGAAATAATATTTATATTATTAAAGCTAATAATAGTATTTAGTGTCTTTAATGTACCCTCTCATTCAACTAATAATTGGCAGTAAATACACATTCATCACACGTGTTTGGTGTCTTTGGGCTTCTTCATTATTTAAATAATATTTGCTAATAAAATAAATATTTGTCATGTGTTTCTCTTTCCTATTATTTTCACCTATATCCATATTTTTGAAGATGATATCGCGGTTTTTGTGTCTTTGATATTTTAAAATATTGTTTGCTTATAACTCACAGCTTCAGAGTATCAAAGTTTTGATAAAGGGAAAACGCTTCAAGACACTAAGAGCATCATCAACGCTCGTTTACTTCGTAGGTCTTCCAAGGCACAAGTAACGTTGGTGCATTACTTCTCCGCTGTGGGTCGTTTCTTCTCGGAGTCACGTTGCAAAGAGCAACGTTAAAAAGTACAACTTTTTTATTTTCTTTTCATTTAGATTTGATTAGTTGAATATTTATATTTGGGACTCATAAAAACTTTTTAAAAATTACCAAAGAAATGTTACAAGGTTAGTTTTTTTTTTTTTTATAATAGAATAGTTTAATATATTGATGTAACGAAATGGATTTCTTAGTGATGTACATAGCCTAATAAAACTAAAACCACCTGTTCATTTCCTAATTTCCTTAATTTTATGCAAACCGTCAAAATAAGACTTTCATGCATTGCCATTTCATATGCCATGTCACTAATGTATATTTTTATTCAAATAGTTATTATATTCTTTTTAGAAAAATTTCAAATTTGGTATTCAATCTTTCCTATCATCTTGTTTATAGATATTAATCCTCATAATTTTTCTCGCAATAAAATAAAGGTCCTTGGAGCATTGTCATGATGTACACTGGTACATGCTGGCAAATGTGATGAAATCTTGCATATGTCAAAATAAAATTGATCAGATTTCAGATATCCTGAAAAAGTAGTCTTCATCTGTTCGTGTGCTTGACCCTTTTTTCCACCAAACCATAGATTATGTTCGATCACAATAGAAAAGAATGAAACAAAAGCAGATTTAGTAGATTCTGCCGTTTGACTAGGCTAAATTTAAATTCGTCCCCTTGTTCCCTAATGGACTCGGTTACTTAGCCTTGCAAAATGCAAGTATTCCATTTATTAGTAAAGTTTAGGTTTTGTAAAATACAGAACATTAAATAAAAGGATTAATTAATAATGTTATTAGCCATTTGTTAACATCATTTATTAAGTGCCTAATTCTCAAAACATTATCTATGTATTTTCTGAAATAAACCTAGTGGTTGGTAGGTTGGTAGAGCATGATAGTATAAGAACTAGTACAATACAAGGAAAACAGTATAGTACCATTATCTTGTAAGTAGTACCTTGTTTGGTGTATGCTGTATAGGACACGGTTTTCTATTATTCCAGTATCCAAGCTTTAGCATTAGATAAAAAAAAAAAAAAAAAACACTCACCGGAAGAACTTTGGCATGAACACAATAGCAAAAAGAACGATGAATTTGTAGGCCTATTTTTAGGGTTTTGAGAATATACTTATTTGTTTGTCATGTAAAATAAAATTTTTGTACAGTAACTTTTGATTTTGTCAAATACCTTAAGGTTTCTTTTGTCCAATAATTTCATCCATATACAGACCAAATAAAGGATTAAGGATTTTATGCAATCAGTGCTATAAAAAATCATGGCAACGGGCAACCAAACGCTTCCAAAGTAATAATATTTTTATTTAAAATATAATAATTACACTTGCTAACAAAAGTCTGGTATAAAATTAGGCGGCCAGTCAACACTGCATTAGACAAACCATTCCTTGCTTCTATGTGAAGAGTTACACATGCTTTTCTGTTCGTGCAATTTGATGATGATTCCCAATTTGATGAAGACGTAGTTGTACATTTCTATAAATGAAAATTTTTTCTAACTAGAAAAAAAAAAAACATATTTATTAATAAAAAGAAGGCCAAGAATGCAATAAATGAGTTAAATGCTAAAACTTCTCAGCAAGCCTTTACATTACTTTGATGATTAAGTGTTGTACAAAAGGAAACCGCGATGAGATTAGAGAGCAAACGGTACAAGATTTGAGATCTAACTAATAAGTGTGAAAAGACTCAATGATAGATGTCAAATGTTACAGGACAAGAGTATCGAATATTTCAATGACGGATGTTTATAGGTATTTATAGGAAATGAGGGACATTGCATGCTCATGATAAAAGTATTTTCGGATACATACATCTATATTATTAACATAGCCCATGATTTGCCAAAGCGTACAATGGTGAAATCAAATTCATACAGCACGTTGGAATCGTAGAAACAAAGCTTTTATTTATTTTTTCTAGCCACGCGACGTATTACAGCTACAATTTAAGAACGAAGGATTCGAATATAATCTATTTTATCTACATATCAGTATACATATTGTTAGCTTACAATGCCCTAACCAGGAGTGAAGCTACATGCAATTTTCCGTTTCCCTCCCCTTTCTTCGTGAAGACATTATTGTGAGGTAAAATTCTTGTCTTGCATCCGCGTTCGGTCTTAAGCACGTTGATTGGGTTACTGTTTTTTCCCGAGTTCTTGCAACATTTTTTCAGGGGTAAATTATTCTAGCCTCTCGCAGTGCCAATACCGTTAACAACAATTGAGGAAACTTGCAGGCCTAATCTAAGAAGTTTCAAGGTACAAGAAGTAGGTTTGCATACAAGTCCTTGCATATTTCCTCAACTTTTATAAGAATCACCCGGGGGGGTGGGGGGGTGGGGTGTGGGGCACCAAGTAAATAAAAGGACACCACCATATAAGTTGGTTATTTTCAGCATATCTTTTGGGGCTCTAGATTTACGAGCATATATGGTATTTCAGAATAATCCCTCGTTCAATCACACAATTTGTGCCGACAATAATTTTATAAATGAATAGTTATTACATTTATAATAACATAAACATCAAACTGTGAATGACATAGGAACACAATGAAACCAAACCAAAGGCTAACCCACAAAAGTCAAAAGCTCACAACGTCTCTGTAGACTCTACACAGGGGGGAACTTCACTTGGACATCTTTCCGGACATTAATATATCAAAGTTACAACAATGAATCACCATATCGTATTGTATGGTATCTGGATCATACAAAATCACACATCGTGATCTCTCTTGCATTCTGGAGGCATAACTGGGTACCTTGACCTGTCAGTGCAATAGTTGTAGATGGTGAATTTTTGGCGAACCCAGTAGAGCCTCCGGTATTGCAAGGCATCAAGATCGCGGAATTCCTTCTGATCCCACCACCTCTTGCCTTGGGTAGAGCAGAATCTGGCCTCGACGGACGCCTCACAGCCGTCAACGTGGAAGCCCCTGTAGGAGGCAATAAAGGGTGCATTGGCCCAATTGGTCTTCTCGAGCCCACCCCTTGTGGCCCAATCATCTGCATTCCATAGACTGGAGTATATCTTCATTGGCTGATTGAAGGGAAATCTCAGACCCAAGTCCTTGCAGTTCTTGAATATTCTAATTGGAACATCATCCACAAAGAACCTGTTTCACGCACCCAAATAAAATTATTAAAATAACATCACAAGCAAAGCAATACCGTAATGATAATACGTGATTGATAAGGATGCAGATTATGACTAAACCGAAACATCGTATCTCAAATTCAAGAGATGTCGGAATGGTTATACTTTATCAATGTGAATGCATTTGTAATAAGATCACATCACTTATCACCCTATTCGGACGCGTAATCAATGTCTGCCGAGGAAAAGAGCGTCGTGTAAAAGTTTATGAAAAGCTATGTCGGAGCCAATCGTTGAAAAACTGAACAAAAAGCTAAAAGCCAATGACCTAGACGACCCAAAAAGCGGGGGGGGGGGGCGCACCATACGAGGGACCTTTCATTGATTCCATATCTAACCATTTGTTTTGTCCGAATGTGAAAATATGCTGGATGTTATTCCGAGGATGTAGTAAAAGTATGCTCGTGAGCTGGAGCCAGTGATTGTTCTTTAACACGCAAAACGTGTCGCACATCCGCAGACTCCCCAGTAAAGTTTGGAATAGTATATTATAAACATTATCTTCAAAGCAGAAAAAGGTTACTACTGAAAAGTTAAAAAAATGTCAAAAATCATATTGAATTCAAACTACAGGTGTTTCTCTTCTTTTCATGGTAGAGACTCTAGTTGTTCTTCAAAAATAGTTCTTCTTTATAAAAAGACAATCTAATACTCCGGTGTCACGTTGGAAGAGTCGTATTTACAAGTTTGTTTTTAAAACAACGTCCTTTAATAAGAGAAATTTTCACAAGCTCACTATTTATGGAATTTTATAAATTGAAATTAGGTTTGAAAAGAAGAAAAAAACAAGAAAATTGTGTTACTATAATTTATTTCACCAGTCCCCAGAAATTACTTTGCTTTGCCTACAGCGTAAATCAAGCTCAACCACTTATTCGCTTTTGTTTTTATTGTAAAAGTGGATCTGGGTTTGACATGCGTGTTGCTGCACCAAAAATGGCCTCTCTTTATGTAAAAATTGTTTAAGAAAAAAAAAAAAAGTGTCCTTTGCAAAACTTATTTATATGATTTGGTCCCTCTAATAAATGTTTTCAAAAAAATCATTAAAAATAAAAAATTTCTTTATGGTAGAGCTTCCATTAACATTTTTTTCTTACAATATATAATTGTTTTATTTATTTCTGCATCCTTTGTCATGATAAACATGTCTTTTTTGGGAACACAACTTTGATTTTCGAATAGATTATGTGTAGTGTGTCATGGTTAGTGAAGAGAGAGACAGGGAAGTAATCTTAGAACTTACATGATAATATCAGGGTTCCAGAGAACAGAATATCTATGGAAGGTTTTGGTTGGATCAAACCAAAGGTAAATCCTCTGTTCCCTGTCCCCTTTACCTCCAGTGAAAACATTTGTTTGCAAAATGTATGGGTGACCTGTCCTGTTCCCCAAGAACTCAAAGTCTATTTCATCATGCTCTGAGTTTTGAGACGATAGCTGCCAAAAATAGAAAAATTAAAAATCCATTCTTCCAATCTAAGCAAGGAAGCCAAGACTTTAAAATGGTACTGAAGAAGCAGCTTTCAGAATGTTTCTAGACTTGTTTAGTAAAACAAATGTACCATTTTTATAAAGCCATTCTGGGCTAAATTTAGGATTTTAAGAAAGAATGTTCCAACTTACATAGAAAGCAGTGACTGTTCCTGCTGAATCTCCAGCAACCAACTTCATGTCCATACTGAAGTGCCCAAACAAGTATGAACCTTTGGATTGGAAGCCAGCACCTTTTATTTTTTATTTTTGAAACCAAAAACAAAAACACATCAGACAATCATAGATCATCATGTTTTTAGTATAAGAACATTAAAGTGATGTGTTAAAGTAATACCTGTGTATTTATCAAGGTAAAGCTGAATCTCAGAACCTCCATTGAAGTACTTAATGTGATCAAAAGCCCATGTTGGCACATAATTTCTACCAAATGGGACAGCTATTGGCCTTCTTAAGGTTGCACCCATCACTCCAGAGACCATGAACACAACGCCCAGCAACAGAACCCATGATCCAGAACCCATGTTTCTGCACGAAGCATAGTGTTATTTATTTTGACAAGAGAAATAATGATGCTCGAGAACGAGAGATGTCAAATAAAGTAACTTTTCACACATCTTCGCTCTTTTTAGATAAAATACATATATACATATATATAATATTTTAATTTCAGGCAGTTTAATATCTAAATATTCAATACGTTTAATTTTAAATATTTTAGTACCTATTATATATATAACGTTTATTAAATATAAACATTTAAATAAATAAATTTTCAACTTTTAAATATAAAAATTTAAGTTTTGAATGTTTTCTATTAAACTGCCAAAGAACAAAACATATGCATTGAAGAGAAAAAAACGAAAAAAAAAAACAAAAAGGACAAAGATCAAAGTGTTTTGAAAACAGTATGTTTGGCTAGAACATTACCAGAGAATGAAACTATTATATGCAGTTTCAGAGGAAGATGGAGGGAGAGAGAGAGATTGAGATGGGGAAGTGGAATGGTTTGAAGGAAAATGAGTGAGAGCGGTGCCCTATAAATAGTGTTTAAAATTTAATCCCAAGGCGAAGGAATTATTGGGGGGAAATAATTTAATCTAAGTAAATACGGATCATGTGTCATGCACCTTGTCACAAAATCATTAATTATGGGTTTTAATAATAATTTAGTGCAGCAATATTATGCAAGACAGGTGGAAGACAATTATTTTCTCGGTCACGTTTGTATGGGGATGGGATTTGTTAGAGGGAAACTGGGACTGGGGAAAAGGAAACTGCTTGGACTTTGCGAGTGATTCAGTGAAAGTTAAATCGGGGAAGAAGTTCTTGGCCAAAAACAGAACAAGGGGTTAAAAAAAGTACGTATTTGGGAACTGATGATTGTGATTGGCCAAATACCAGTAGCCATGCCATGTCGTACATTGATTTTTTTTTTTCTGTGATTACAAGAAATCTCTTGCTTTTTTATTTTCTTAATTTCTCAAAATATCTTGGAATGAATGCTTACAAGCAACCAGTTTAGGTTATGTTTGGAGTAACGAAGGAATTAGGAGTGGAAAGAAAATTTAAAAAAAAAAAAAGATTTTCCATTTAATGTGGTGGTGAAGATTAAAGCTGAAGTATCTAAGAGAATCAAGTCGTAGCATTAAAAAATGATGTGATCGAGTTGTTTCAGTAACTTAAAATATTTTTCAAATGCCATAGATTGCCTAGGGGATCCACTTTACAAGAGCTTTTGAACAAATGGTGGTGCTTGACGGTTTTTTTATTTTTTTCCTAGCCGTGGGGTGATACTTTTTATTTGTAGTTTTAAATTGGATTTGCATAAACCAATGAGAATATATCTATAGTTTATGGAAAGTGAGAGTGACACATTTGCAATTAATATTCCATATTGGTTATTTGATAAACTTTATTTCACTTTATAATGTAATACGGGATAAAAATTGATTAAGTAAGCCATTGGTAAATGGAAAAAGTTGCGAAGATATAGGCTTAATGTGTATGTTTAGGTTTATGCTCTTAACGAGCCAATACATTTTGCATTAAAATATAGTATAATTAATAATGATATTAATATTTGGTAGTAATAATTATTATAAAAATAGATTGTGTGCTCATTTATATGTGATCACGTGGTGGCTATGTAACATTGCTATTTTCTACAAGGGGAAAGGGAAAAAATAAAATAAAAAATTGCACTTCAAGTTGAGCAACCTAAATTTGAGTTTTCTGTTATCTTCTTTTTCTTTGTTTTTTCTTTTTTTTTACCTCGTTTTTTTCCCTCTTGTCGTGACATAGTACCTTAAATGGATATTGTGAAATTAGAAAATATCCACGGCCATCTATGTTATTTAAGAGAAAAAATAACTATTTAACTCCACAAATTTTAATATAAAATTTTATTATATTTTTTTCTCTTCTTTCACTCTTTTTTTTTTATCACCCAAGCTATCCCTTTTATCTCTTTTTCTTTCCCGTTTCTTAAATCTATTTTTCGCATCTCTTCCTCCCCTCTCTCTCATCTCGTTACTGTAGATGTAACTTTCAATCAAAATTTTAATATTTTTATTCCTATCATACAAACTTTCCATGTTTCTTCTTTATTTATTCATCCACTTTTTATTAATAATTTTGCTAGTCGTATAATTAAGAAATTTACCTAATTTTCATAGTTAAAAATAGAAAAAAAAAATTTAAAGTACTTCTGTTATGATAACTTATCCAAAAGATGATTATATTAATAAATATTTTATCTTGTCTAGCATGTGATATGAGTGGTATCATAAAATTATGAAGTTTATCCATCCTCTGAAGCGTGATCAATTTGGTAATTACCCTGTGAATTATTTCCAACAATTACAGCATCAATACGAGGATAATCTCTCCACGTAAGGTATGTCCAGCAATGTGGCGCTGGAAATTTCACTCAAAGCAGACAATAAATCCGATTCCAGTCAGTCCAACCATGTTGATGGATACAATATTGTCCGTTGCACCGTAACTTCAATATCATTAAATCTATACTGAAAAATTTTAGAACAAACGTAGCAGTATACATAAAAATTAGAGGTATGAGGGACAGAGAACGAAAACAGAGTCTCAATTTATGGCGAACCAACGTTTTAAAATCATTTATAACATACCAACTAATAGTTAATAGTAAAAATAGATAAAATTCAGGTAAGTAATCACAAAAATAAGTAAAATTTGAATAATTAATTATGAGTATAAGCAACGTTTGGTGACTAATTGCAAAAATAAAAAAAATTCACGTACTATTACTCAAAAAAAAAAAGTTTATGTACTAAATTAATACTTTAAAACTTCAGTTAATAATTTAAAACAAAAGTTTCATTTAATAAATTGTAAAAATAAGTGTTGGAATTGTGGTGGACTTGGTTCAAGTACTATGTGATAGTGTTAATATACTTTAGAAAAAAGACATTTTTTATGAACGAATTATTTATATTAAAATAATTTAAATCAGTTTAACTTTACAAGCCGAACTTTTCTTTTATCGTCTTAACATAGACAAAGCTCATGCATTGAATACAACACTTAACTGGAAAAAATCTGTGAGAAAGAAAAGAAGTAGCAGGATTTCCAAAAATTTGGAATACTTTATAAATTATGCACCTGTAGGGACATAGGGAGTGACAAAAATCGTACAGTTTGTTGGAACGCCGTCGTGTGTGGCCATGAATAAATTTTTTTTGTGGGGGGTGGGGGGAAGGGTGGGTTCGGTCGTTTACTTTGAAGTAGATGTATAAGAGCAAGTGTACAAAGAATGGACCAATTTCTTTTGAAAAAATTTCACCGACTACGATGCTGGCTGGCTGCCAATGCGTGTACCTCTGAGCAGTGGCCAGAACGTTCAGTTGCCCTTTGAAAGACTGATCTTAACACTCCTGTCTTTTTGCTCTTCTTCAGGGACACTTCCCTGAAATTATCATCACCATGTTATATTATATTCAAATACTCTTGTTTCTTTCTTCTTCTTTCTTTTCTTTTCTTTTATTTTCTTTTTTCTTCCTTCTCTTTCCTTTCCTTTGTTGATCAATATGTACCAACTGGTTATAAAGCAGGCTTTCATTTTAGGCATCACGTTTGCTCCACTCGGATAGAGTAGAATTACAAAATCACTAGTATTGTTTTGATAAAAGTTATATTTTATTAAGAATAACAATTGCTGTGACAGAGAAAATTATTTCACATATCAAGGAATAGACATCGTTTATAATACAATTTTTTATTGCTAATAAAACAAAGGAGTAGCTACTCCACAAGTAACGAAGGTAGAATAACAATTCAGTTGAGTCAAACACAACGTTTAGTTCCTAAATAAATATTGGGATAACTTTTTTTTTTTTTTTGAAAGATCTCTATTTTTAAATTGAGGTTAAGCTAATAAATGATCTGAAGTATCAAGAGTAAGAGTTGAATATAATTGTATTACCAATAAATTAAGATTGACTCATACAAACTAGTGAACATTGATAATTACACTTATATCTCTAACTTTCTGAAATGCAATATTTATATCTTCTTATAAAATACCAGACCCATGTACTATCTTTATATGTTCTATTATATGGCAATTTCCCATTTAATCTGAAAACACATTATTACATGACTTTTTGCTAGTGGTAAGTTTCTTGTTTTGTTGAACTTATCTTTGAATTTCTAATATAATTAACGATATGTACAACTTCTTTCGTATTTCGTTGTTTCTAAAATGCTGAATCATCTAATCATGTATTTGGCAATAGAATAATTAAGTTCAGTTATTAGGTGATGTTGTACATTGTATAAAACAAGACATGACGTCATATACGATTAACTAAAATAAAAATTGTCCAAACATATTAATTTATTATATATGATAGTTATTTTGGATTAATAATCTAATAAAATAAAAAAAGTAAATATTAGTTAAAGTTTATCAAGTAATGTACGTCTCACTGCCAATATTAAATATTACATAAATAACCACATTTGTAAACACGTGCTGACACCTATATACAATTAGAGGTGTTCATCGAGTCGATCAGAGCTTGAAACTGATCTTGAATCATTGATTCACGAGTTAACAAGAGAGTGAACTTGGTTCGACTCTTAAGAGGTCGAGTTTAGTTATTTAAATTGGTAGTTTAAGGGCTGATTCATCCTTGAACCGTGAGATTCTTTTTTTTAATTTTTTTTCGAATTTGCTTAATTATTATAAATAATTTGTGGACTATTTGTCTTTTTTATTTTTAACTAAATCCAAAACTTTATATTATTGTTAATAAATAAAAAATTTTATTTTCAATTCAATTTTTTTCGATTACGAAATAATTCATTCGGACTGTATAAGTATAGATACATGATGTTATATTATATATAATATATATGTATATATGTGTATTAGTTATTATATATTACATATACCATATATTTGTTTGCATTATATATATATAATATATTACATATTGTATACAATGTATATATAATATGTTTCCATTATATATATAATATTATATATTATTTATATATATTTTTTTAAATTTTTAGAGTTGGCTCGGCCTTAAACCATTAGACTAAATTGCCAATTCAAAGACTAGTTCATAGTTCAAGGATGGTTTGGCCTCTCGATTTAGTGGCTTATAACTCGATGATTTGCAATGATTGAACTGTTTGGGTTTTTAGGGATCAACGGTTCAGGCCTACACAAGTCAAGCTTAAACCAGTTTGCAAGCCAAAACTAGCCTTTGCATGGGTTTATATACAATTATATGGGTCACATTTGCAAGAGAAGGAGGTACATACTAATTTTCTAACTTTTAGGGGTCAATTCTAGTGTAAATTTAAATGTCTGTTCTTAATAATGTTGAAAATACTTTTACCTTTTATTTAAAACTTCTTAACTTAGATGAGTGGATGTATAAGTGTTAAAATTGTGGGTAAATTATACAAACTATCTTAAAAATTTTAGAAATCATAGGATCTCCTGCTTTCTTGAAAGGTTAATAGTTATTCACCTAGAAAGTTAAGATGAATTATGGAAATTTTAGTTGATGTGGACACATTTGAATGCCCATATGGAATTTACTAAATATATTTAATTAATTAATTTAAAGAAAGGAAATATAAAAAGAAATATGTAGAAAATAATTAAAAATGATAAAATTAAAATAATGGGACATTACCATCGCAAGCCACCAAAGGGTAAGGATGGACAATGCTTTCAAAGCGGTTAAGTGTTATCTTTTTAAAAAGTTAGGGATATATACGGTATAAAAATATATAACTTTTAATCGGCTTAAAATAGATAATTTATAAAGTAAAGAGTTCGTAATCGTAATCAAGCACCACATAGAAGATGATATAACATTGTAACATCCCTCCTTGATTGATTTCTCTTGCAACATAACAAAACAGATTGGATAACGTGATGCTAATGTTACAATAATGATGGCTAGTAATGGGGAAAATAGCTCTGATATCATATTATAAACACAAATTCATCTCAAAGCTAGCTATTAGAGCAAGATGTTATAGACATAAGTATGTGTCTTAGATGAAACTAAATGAGTATGATAAGCTCCTATTATATATAAAGCGAAAGTATATCGAACTTGGATGGCTTGATGAATTGCTCGGATAAACACCATAGTTCTAATGCACGACTTATGCCATTTTAATCATGCACAAGAATTTATCTCCTTTGATCTATTTTGTTCAGTAATAATTTTATGTCGACGTCATCTTAATTAAAATATCAATAATAAATGTTATTTTCTCTCTTCAATTTAATTATTTCTTTTCCAAATTTCAAAAGGGTTGCGATATTTCCGTAGATGAGACCTTGGGTCCTCATGTATAGCCCTACACTTTGAAGGGACAAAAACAACAGGGTGATATGAGTGTAACACCTAACAGGATATTTCAAAAATCTAAATAATAACAACCATTAATTTATAATTTTAAGAAACTTTAGGAAAATTTAACTTTAAAGGATGATTTCCTTCTTGATAAATTAGCACTAACCAAAATTTACATCGAGTTCAGTTGACATAGTGAAACCACTTATCCACTTTTATTACTTATAGAACCGCTTTGATCGTTTGGTTTGCAACAAACTATTCCATAAGCAATATATATTCCATATAATAAAAGAATAAGATAGATAAAGAATTTTTGTTCCTCGTTATAATTAGAGGAATCGATATTTTTTACAGAACATAGCTTTATTTTGTTTAAAAAATGTCTTTGGTTGTAAAACAAAATCGTACTAGAGGACTTTCCCTTCCAATTTTATTCCCTTTATGTGGATCAAACGCAACCTCTAATATGTTAAGACCTCATCGATTGCAATTAAGTGATTTGTGGCACATCAATAACGAGTTAATGTATTAAATAAGTAGTGCTATTGAGAATTTGATGCCAATATTTCATATCCATTGTAATTTAACCAAATTTAGTGAATGAAATTTAGTGGCATGAATACTAATATCTGAATAAGATAGATTCGATTTAAATCGTCCTTCCATTATAATTATTAAAAATAAGTTCTAAAGATTAATTTTATATTTGTGTTACTTAGGATGGAAGATAAAACATTAATTAGCCCCTTGAGTTGTGTAGGGACATAATTGTGTTGACGCCAATTCACTTAAAAAACAATAATATGTATAATAAATGAAAAGATTCATAATGGATTAAGTGAAAAATTTATTTTTATAACTAAAACGAAAGAACTTTCTAGAGCCAATATTTTTTTAACAATAAATAGTAATTTTCCATAAATTGTGTGTAAACACGTAGAAATGATAATAATAAAGTAAAATATTAATGATTCAAATTTTTTTACAAGAAGGTCAATGGCAAAGTGGGAACTGGAGCTTTAAGATAAGGGTATGTTTTGGAACTCCAGTACCCATATCCTCTAAATCCAAGATATTTATTCCTTTTTCACTCTTTTTTGCCCCCATATCCTCAAATTACTTGCCTCCTTCATTTGACAATCTTTGGCCATTCTTCACCAAAACCCAACGGAAACAACAAGTACAAAGATCAAAGATACAAATTTTCTCGTTTTTCCTTTAGGTTTGAATGTGACTTATTGGAGTTATATCGTATTAGTGTAAGAAGAGGACATTGATGTCTAAGTAATAAAGAAATTTGGATCTAAAAGGGCACTAATTTGGTATGTGAGGTTTTGTTTAGTTTAATGTGAACATAAACATATTGTATTGTGCGATTGGAAGGTGCAAAATCACTCAAGAACTCACAAATTAGGATAAGTGTCTTTTCCACGTCAAGATTGGGTTTCAAGTCATTGATTCTCATTGATTATGACATTAAATGTTGTGGAAGGTTATAGTTCGAAGTTTGTAATGATGGAAGTGAAGGATTGTTGGAGTGCTCTTAGTTGCGTTGAATTGTTGGAAAAGAAGGAAGAAAAGTTTGTTTTTCATGGAAGTCAGGGGGTACATGGCCTAAGCTTGGTCGTATAGATCAGTAGGATACAAAACTAGACAATATAGGCATGTGGTTGATCGTCGCTTCACGGTAATAGGAGAAGTGTGAAACATGCCCAAATCATGACCCTGTACTTTGGAGGATTTCTGGTCATGGGATAAACGGCCATGTATACGACTATCTAGTGTTTGTGTACTTCAGAATTTTCCTTCTTTTGTCATTTTCTCTCATTTTTTCAAGTCAAACCCGATTTCTTGCCATAATCAAAATATTCTAAGGGAATTACGGGGTCTAGAATCAAAGTTAGCTTAGGAAATAATATTGAATCATTGATACTCTTGGTTTAGATGTTAATCTTGATTCCACTTTGGAGCTAGGCTTACTCCAATATCGGGTACATGACATGTGGTTGATGCTTGTATTTGTCAGGATAGGTACTAAACTAATGACTAATTAAATATTTAACTTTTAAATTGTTGCTGCTTTTGTGTAACTTATCTTTAAGGGCTGGAGGTGACATATCTTTAAGGGCATCCCAATGATCAATGTAATATATGATCTCAAGTGAAGTCTCATCTGAAAATAATACGTAATAAATTTAGATAAACAAAGTTGAAGGTCGCAGTTCATGATATCATTTAAATGGATCTTGTAATGGTAGTTAGCAATCTCAAAACTAATTATTATAGTTCCTAAGTGTGTATATATATACACATACACACACACAAACATATACTAACTATACTACAATGTGAGCAAAGTCATGACTACTCCTATGATCTTTATTGGAATGCTTTTGCATTTACCTAATGTGTGGCATGCATATATTTATATGATGTGATATATTATATTTAAACCCATTCCTTAATATTTTTTAGCTGCAAGCACTTAGGATGAGTTTATTGTTTACAATGAGTCCGAAGACCTTTTTTACTATTACCAAGATGGGGCAAGTGACAACATTTTAGTAATAGAGTTGATATGATTTGATATACTTATTAGTAATAGGTGTAGGAGCTTGAATCCAATTGACCTTTCATTTATGTTTTGTGGTTGGAATGATTAGCTTATGAGTCCTTAAGTTTTTGTTAATTTTGGAGGCTTATTATTTGTTACTTGACAATTGTACAAGTACTTTATAGAGATTATAGAATTATAATTAGAGCTAAATGTATCATTAGTTAGCAATGACTCGTAATAGATAATGGCATTCTGAGTCTAAAATGTTATATTATGTACCCTTCTTTTTTGTAATTATTGAAAGAAATAAATTCCAAAGATTAATTTTATATTTGTATTATGTGCTACTTTGGATGGAGATAAAACATTGTTATTAGCCGTTGTGCTGGGACTCAGGGACAGAATCTTGTACATGCCACTTCACTTCAAAAATAGTTTGTCTAGCAATAGTATTTATAATTAATGAAAAAAGAAATTTATAATGGATTAAATGAATACTGATTTTTAATAATTAAAAAGAACCTCTTCAACCCACTACTTCGCTACTAATATTCAAGTTAAACTATATATTAACACAAATATTAACTCGTATTAACTGAAAACTGACAAAGATAAAACAGATGAAGAGTATAAGTCGCAAAGGAAATAACAGAAAGCCCGGGATGAACCGAATTGACGAATGGTTTAATCATATTGTCTTTGCAAGCACATTAACCAGTCTCCAAGCATTTACTAAATGAGAAGTTCAGAGAAAATTCTGATTTTGAGTCATGAAATTTTCCATAGAGAGGTGGGTCCACATATGATACAAGACCTACCCTGTTGACATTTTATGGAAACCTGCCTGTGTGTAGATGGCCTAATTATTAAGACATCGACCTAATGGCCAGCGAATATCTTTACTCCATGGGATCACAACTTAGAAGCATTTCATGGGTAATTACACCTCTTAAGTTCGTACTAATTTAACGACCATTTGGAAGCTTTAACTTTGTTGGAACGAAAATGCACCTTTTTGGAGATAGATGAGGCAAAAATATACTTTTGACAGTTTTTACTTCACATTTATTGTGCAGGAATAATTTAGAATAGAATGAAAATCGAAATGATAATTTTATTTAGTAATTGAAAATATCAATGAAATGAAATCAAACAAATTAAATATATATACAATAGTAATTATCAAAAATATCTTATTTATTGAATATCATAATTAATTTAAAGATTAAATAAGTAACTTTGATAAATAATAATTAATGAAAAGGGAATAGAATCATAATTTCACTTTGTAAACATACTTCTAAATATGTGGAAAGAAAATATTCCGATTGACTTTCGTATATCAAACGTAACAGTAGTATATTTGTATCTAATCAACATAAATGATGACAATTAATTTATAATTTTCCTTTCATTTATTAAATTTTATCCTTTTGAGATAAAATATTGCATATAAATAGGTTGTTCATGAACAATATGTACATCTAACGCTTACTATCTTTTTTCCAATTCATGTGAAATTTTGTTTAAGCTCCTAGAGGTAGTTGGTGCAATAAAGTCTATTATGTTTGCGTCGAAATTCAATTACATTCTTAGTGGAAATATTTTCAATATTGACCCTATATGTTTTAAACGATTGATTTAAATTCTATCATGTTTTGGAAAGAGAAGAAGCCCCTAAGCTTTTGTCAATGCTTAATCATGTTTTTCATGTTTTAAATAAGTAATATACATAGCACTTTATTTAGTGCATGATACAAATATAGAATACATTATCATTAACTCAAAAAACCAAATAGAAACTTTGACAGATATTTAAGTGATATCTTATGTGCTTATTACTGAATAGGTAGACGTAGAGATATCATCTTTCAAATTACGTTGTAAAGTTGGACCGAGCATCGAAACCTCTCAAACTTTTATAACCTATTGTAACCCACGCCCCCTCTCTATTTATAACCAAATAGAAACTTTGACATATATAGAACTTTTATAACCTATTGTAAAGTTCTTCTATGGGATTTATGTATCATGGAGTAGATTGTAGTTTTAAATTATCAGGTCCTATTTTCACAAGGTACAATGCAAGGTATGACATGATTTCCATTTGATAGACCTAAGAAATCCGTATCATGTATAGGTTTTATGCTATACGAAATTGTATAATTATTCAATACAATGCAAGCAATTGTGCATTTTACTTGTACAATATAGTTGATAAAGTTAGTTAATTTTCACAAATATAAGAAAACCCAATCAAGTTAGCTTTAACCTACTACCCGATTAGACAATTAATTTCAACTATATCACATCTCATCTTTAATTTAAGTTAGTATTTAGTTTATATATGCATATTTTCTTTTATTATTGATTTGAGCTTTCTACCAAATACATTTGAGTGACATTGACCTCATGATGCTGGGTATGGATGGTATTAATGGTATTTATTGAATATAGGTTGATCTCCTTGAGCCCAGACCTTGATACTCTCAAGACCATAATGCCTCGATAGATCTACATCGACGGCTCTAGGCTCATAGTTGAATGGCTAACCACTAATAGACAACTCTTAGATACGCATGAGAATAAATGGTTTGGTTAAGGGACATTCTCCTTGGGGTTAGGGCTAAGCCTCAAGCAACCTTTGGCTAACTTTTGGTAACCCTCTTTGAGTAATCTTAGAACCTAAAGGAACCTCACAAGATATGACCATGTAGCACCAATGGCATTAAATGTGATATAATCTTTGGCAGCTTGCCTTGGGAAGAACCTAAAGCATACATGGCCTTGATTGTTTGGGAACACCAAATACTTATAAAGAAAAGATAAGTGCAAAACTCAAAGGTATTATTCCTGTTGCCGTCAACTCAGAGCCCTAAAAAGATAAGGCTATGCACCATGAGTTAATAGGGGTTCAGAAGTAAGACATATAAATACTCTGTCCACACCTCTCATGGGTAACACTTGAGACTTTAACTCACTTATTACTATTAGCTACTATTCTCTCTTCTCTCTTTGGCTCTTGCATGTAGTGTTTTCTCTCTCACAACCCTTACCAACTTAAACATCGAAATAACCATACTAGACAATCTTTCAGCTGCTTTACTCACTTTTGTCTATTTTGCAAGTTAGCCTGGGCAATCAGGAGCCACCTTGGCTTGGCTCATTTAGCTTAAGGAGCCTACTAATGATTAAACTTTGTCAGCTAAGAATATGAGGCGATAAATGACATATTTTTTTCAAAATAGTAAAAGTAATAGGAATTTATAAATTCCATATAGTAGCCTGAACTTTGTAAATTTTACAAGGTACAGTTTTTGAGGTAATTTTAAATGGTGATAAAGTAAGTTTGAATTCCAAGCTTTTTAATTCTAAATTTATAGGATAGGATAAATGGTAGAGGTTCCTATTCTACCCACTATATAGCTACTTACACTTATTATTAGGCACTCTTATATATAGTCTAGCACATTAGAAGCCCATAAAGAGAAATTAATTAAGAAACTAAGTAAGTCATTATGCTGAAAATAAATTTAGAAACCTCGTTTTGCGTTGCCAAATAAAATGTAGATAACTTCTTTTTAGTACGAGATAGGTCGAAATCGTCATCTCTTCATGACTTAGTCCGATACAGATTATTTAATGGTGTTACGTTGGAAAATAACAACTTGTTATATTATCTAATTTGTTGGATCATGGATGGTTGAATGAAGTTATGATATGATACAAGATAAGACCTTATGTTTAGGAGAACCCTAGGTTCCGTACCTTAGATACTATAGCTTAAAGATAAATTTGATTGTATCTTTAAATCTTAGTACTGAAAACGGGATAACCATCCAAGTCAAAATATGCTTAATAATCATATATAAACATATAAATATGAATTCTGTTAGTAATAGTGGCCTTAAGCGTCTTTTTCTCATCTGTTGTCACTTATCCATTTGCTCTATAACTGTCTCCCTTATGTTTTGAGTTTGTGTCACAATTATTGTATCTGGTATTAGAGCTTGTCTTGATCATGACTATGAAATTTGAAATTCAGAATTTATAATGGTGATATTTAAGCATTAAAACATTATTTTTCCAATTGTTGTAAAACGATGTATATATAAAATAGGAATAATGTCATTTATAGTACATAAATTTCGATCGAAAATTTAATATACCACTTGAATTTTTAATTTATCAAATTTACTACTTAAGTAGAACTTTTTGTATCATCATCATTGCTTGCTATACATGCATGGAATATGTATCTCATTTTGATTGATGACTAGATTAATAGATTTTAGATTGTATACTAGCTACTAATGATGATAATAAAAGTTTCTATTGAATATCAGATTCGATATGTTGCAAATTGAACTTCTACCAGAGTTTGGATAATATTCACAATATTGTTTTTATAAAATACTAAAACTTGTAGGTTTCATAAGGAATAAGTTTCAACATAAGTAATTGCCGGAGGACATGAATCGTTATAGGTAAGGATAATCAGGCAGCGAAGAATAACTACTTTCATGGTTCAGAGGACCAACATTGGGCTAATAGACCATAAAGAATTGGGCGATTTTCATAGGGCAAAGTCCACGAGGAGCAAAAATATGACAACCGTCTTGCCTCGCGTTACGGCAAGGTGAAGAACAACATGTAGTTTTTGGGTGAAACTATAATTTCTCTGACTATCTTTTGAGGTGCACCTATTTTATCTTTCTTACAATTGTAGGACCTACGTAGTGTACATGTGTGTCGTATTATATGACCTTTTTATCCTTTTCGATAGAAAGAAATGATAGATCACCTGATTTTTTTAATTAGTATCTCATTTTACTAAATTTATTTGAAATGAAAGTAATTTATAGTTTTAATATTTCATTTGAAATCGTGATTTTTATCAATTCATATATTACATGATTTATATTATGTCACCTATTTCACTTTATATTTCATCAAGCAATATTCAATTTAAGTTGTAGAATAGTGCGGGCATATCATATGCCATATTCTTATATATAATTGATAAAAATTATTGGTCATTAAACATTAAACGATTTCACATAAGCAAGCTATTTATATATCGACATAATAAGATATAGATAATATCAAAATTAAGATTGATTAGGTATTGCATCTCTTTTTGCTATATGGATTACAAAATATCAATCATAGAATGTACATTCACCAAATGTGAGTATCTTTAGAACTATAAACAAGTCAAATCGAGATGCTATAACGCTAAGCTTGAATTCCACTAAATTTTAAAAACTTAAGCTTGGCTAGATTGAGCTTAAAGCTTTGACCTTGAGTTTGACTTGAAGTGATATTTGACAAAGCTCAAATTCAATTTGACAAAGCTTTGTTAGGTAATAAATATAATGGTCTATACTATATCTATAAGCTTAAACTTTTAGATTAAATAGTTATATATCGTTCATAATATGGTATGAGAGCGAGAAGTCTCAAATTTGATTCTTTGTATATAGTCATTCATCTCTATTCCTAGTTGAATCTTCGCATAGTAATTTGTTCCCATATTAAGTCTTTTACTTGATAAGTCTCAATTGAAATTCGACCTACAAGTGAGGAAGAGTGTTAAGAAATAATACACGCATCTATAAACTTAAGCTTTTAGTTCAAAAAGTTGTGGTATCAATTATAATAAGCTCGATTTCTTTGGAATGTATTTTTCTCTAAATAAAATAATGACAATAACAGCCAAACATGAGCTAAACTCAATAATATTTATATTCAACGATTGTCAAGTTAAACTTAAGTAAATATCGAATTGAATTTGAATAGATTCATTTATACCCTTTGGTTTTTCATTTGTAAGAGAGGTAAGCATTGATTTAAATTTTGGGATTAGAAATGTAAATTTGGCACTAGGGTTGAAGACCCATCAACATAATGTATCAGGTAGGGTTGTTTTTTTTGCCCCTCATGTGCAAAAGTGGGAAGTGTAGCTATCAATATAAGCTGGAAGAGCTGTTTTGTAGGCATCCAGCTATATCAAAGCATGTACAAGTTGCCTTGCCCCTTCATGGGCGGTTGGTGGCATATCCGATGTCGCCATTAAACGTCTCTTCCAATCTCATGTATTGCATGGTTGTCTTAGTTTTTATACATTGAACTACTATTTAGCCATTAATGATTACCAACCATTTTCTGTTACTTGTCGCCACAACCTTTCCACGCACCGTGTCTCAATTCTCAACTATGATAATAACCTTGCCATACTAGATTTGATACATTGGTCTAAGCCATGAACGGACATATATCAAGGATGTAAACCACTTTGTTGTCAGTGTCCAAAATTTATTTTACTCGACCCACATAATCTTTGTTAATGACTTCCCTTTATCACCCGAAAAAGGAAAAAAATTAAAAAATAAATACAACTTATTTTAGTTAATAAAACCAAGCGGAAACAAACCACCATCAATCTTTATTAATCAAGACTGCTATTGTTAGCGATGGAAGTGATAAGTTAACAAGAAAGCGGCCACATTGTTAAGGATTTTAGTGAATAATGTATACTCTTAGTATTAAGGAGAATGGATGTTGTTACTTTTAGGGGATTCGATTTTTCTTTTTTCTCTTTTTGTGTTTTTTGGGAAGGGTTTTGGAGTTTCATTTTATAGTTTCTCCTTAGAAATTCAGGAGAGAACAGAACAAAAAAAAAAAAAAAAGAAGAAGAAGAAGAATATTTAACTCGATATAGGTATCTATCACTCAATTTGGTTCATCCTTTTAAACAAAAAATAAAAGAAGGAAACAATCATAAACCATGATTCAGTTTATTTTTGTCATTTTTCAATTACATCAAATGGCCACTTTAAGAATTTCTTTTAAATACAAATGATCAATTTAGTTCAATTCACGGCTTAAATTAAAATTAATTACTAAAAAGAGAATTATTTAAAAATATAAAATATAAAATAAAGACAACTTCTATTAGACATTACATTATTAAAGTAAAATAGTGAAAGCATACCTAAAGTATGCCTCGGATATTTATGTAATGTTTTATCATTTAATAAAATAATTATGACACTACTTATGATACGATCGAGTTAGGCCTCAGTTCATGGAATAGCGGGAAAGTCGGAAATAGGAGAAGAGTCAGGTTAGAAATGGCGTGAGTCAGAACATGAAGAATATAGAAGTTGAACAGAAGCCTTTCAGAGGCTTACGTCCCATGAGTTAGAAGTGTAGCGTTGATTTTCCAGTTATAAACTTTTAACGGCTATAACTTTTCGTATATTTAGAGTTATACAGTTTATAATATGTTAATAAATAATTATTTGAGTCTACCATGACTCAAAATAAATTGCTTTACTGTTTGCTACTGCTTTGGAATTCAAAGTTCTACGTATTGGCATGATACTATGCTCCCGAAGATTTTGTGTTAATTTAGGAGAATTTATCTAGATTTATTTCATTCCTGATTTTATAGGGATTTGAATTTTATTCTATTTCTTTATTGATTCCAGGGCTTAGAACTATAAGTAATCCATGAATCTATTATATCAATATATCTTTGGATTAATACAAAGTTTATTCTTCTTATATTAGTGTTTATCAAATTACATATTGCATCAATTTATTATTCAATCTGGAGTAAACTGTAAATATATTTCCATTGTACTTCTTTCATGTGTGCTTAGCCCCTCTCTTTGAATTCAACATTTACACCTATAGATATACGCATGAGTACTCAACCTAACTCCACCTGATAAGACTCCAGGGTGCACGGATCGTGCTTAGATACCTCAAAGCCGGCCCATTGAATGGATGGGGCGGGGTGGGTCTAGGACCCACAGACCTTAGTAGGCCGGGCCTTGGATGTTAGAATGCACTGGATGTCAAATTGTTTGACTTTTTAATTCTTTTATTATTATTTTTTTTTAACTCAATAAGCTTAAGCGCAATAACCAAATGGTTTCAAGGGAGTTGCTTTTCTATTTATAACAAACTAAACGTAAGCTAAGGACTTCGAAAGTCAGTTTCACATATCAATGCAGGGGAACTTTTTGTGTTATGAAAGTTTATAAATACCTTTTTAGTATTATTATTTGATATTTGATTTATAACTTTATTTAATAATTGGACAAAAGATTAAGTTGATGGACTAAACAAGTAACTTAAATTTTATCATATCTATACTATGGTATAAAAATAAAAATATTTGCATTTTCAAAAATACTTCTCTATATTATAATACCGAGTTAAATAATATTATTTTTATTAAGTATTAAAATTTTTTTTCATCTTTTAATATAAATAATTAATTTTAATATAAATTTTATATTTAATATTGTGCAAATCAAATATGGTACAATAAACTTATATTATATTATTCAGTCTTCTTTATACTTATTTTATCTAATTCTCTTTATCTAATCTAATCCTTATAACCAAATTTTATTTTAGTAACAATACATATATTATGTGATTATCTACAAAAGCTCAAACCTTTAAAGATTTGCTTTTACATAGGTTTATGGTGCTTATTGGAACGGACAAAGCCATTTGTGATAAGTTTGGACTAATCCTTAACATGAGTTAAAATGGTTGAAACCTTTTTAAATTGTCCGGAGTTTTTTTTTTTTCTAAGCATATTCTTAGTTTATAACTTTTGATCAAATTCATTTTAAGGATGTTAAGCACTTGAGTCATATCCATTCGTAAATAAAGGTATAGATTAGTCTATAATCTATCAAAGTCAAACCTAATGAGTAAAATTCAAATCTTAAAGATCATGACTCTTTAATTGTCTTGATATATAATGTGTTACTTCTTCATTTTTGCTCTCATTCTTCCAAAATAAGTTTTTCTTTCTTTTTTTTTTTTTCCTTTTAGCACTCTCTCTTTCTCTAAATTCATTACCAAACACAATACATCTCATCTTTATATAAAGGAGTAGCTTGCAACTTGAAAATCTATTATTCAAATATTGAGACTTAATTATGTCTTCGAAGATTTCCACATTTAAACTCCCATAGCAATTTAGGGAAAAAAAAAAGAAGAAAAAACTCCTTAAGAAAATTTAGTATGGGAGTGGTGAATTCTTGAAGGACAAGCAATACTATTTGACTCTAAGTTATTTATCAAATTTGTTATTTTTTCTTATGCTAGATCATTTACAATTTCCTTTGGAATGTAGATGCTTAGACTTCAATTGTTCTCATCAAATTTTGGATATAAGACTTGTAGATCACGTGTAAGTAAATCCAAATGTAGTAGGTTAAATTGGATCACCAAGTGATCGTAAGGTTTAACATGCACTAATGCCATTAGTGAGTTATCCATATGATTGAATTTAAGATTAATGCTAAGGTTTACACTTCAACTTTACCACTTTTTACAATTATATAACTAAAATTTTGATTTGTCTAATTATACACCAGTTGAAGATTTAATTGTCATTGTTTATATCTCAGTTAACTGTAATTCACACCATTTGTTTGGTTAATACAATTAACAAATAAAGTGGCCATCTACAGCCTTAGTGGGGTTGTATAACCCCTAATAGGTTATTGCCGGCCACCCCCAGCAAAATAATGGGTTGCAATCCACTTAAAAAATATAATTCTCATTAAGGCTATAGGCAATCACCCCATTAGTTGATTATATCGAGTAAATTGACAGTGTGATTTATAGTTAATAAAGGTATAGATGGTGATAATGAAATATTTAATTAGGTATATAATTAGATAAGTAAAAACTTCAGGTATATAATTGGTCAAAAGTAGTAAAATTGAGGTGTAAACATAACATTGCTCCTTGAATTTGAATAATCTCAAACTTGAGATACACCTATGATTCATTGGAAGAAAGATGATCATGAAGAAACTAGTTATTGGCAAAGAAAGGAGTCATCGCTCCTTAAGATTATATCAATTTGTTCCACTGGTTTAAGACATAAGAAATTTTCAAGAAGTTTATGCTCATGATTAGATTGACTTGTTGTTCCAAATATTGCTTTGATGTTAGTTTTGATACCTAACTAAATTAAAATAAATTTAGACTTATATGATAATGTTTGGTTAGTAGAATAAGATAGTACAAGGGAATTGGACAATACAGTAAAAAGAGAAAAAGACGGTACAACCCTCTTGTACCTTGTACCAAGTTTGCTATGTGTAGTTTTAAATATGGATTCTTATGATTAAAAAAATTAAAACATTTATTTTTCATAGTATAAATTACAAAGAAGGTTCAATACTTTAATTTGAAACTTAGTGTAGAGTTATTTTTGGATTTTCAAATACATACATTTGTTTTGTTTTGTGAAATAAATTTTTGTATCATTAAATATATGGTAAATTCCTTTTCGTTTTAGTTTGGTATCTTAAAGCTCATTTGTCTAGTAACTTGAGCCAAGATGCAGACCAACAATAGAATAATAAAACTATGCTATAAAAGTATGACAACCAAATATAACCATACATAATTCTCTAACCACTGTTGCTAGACAATTTCTTTATTTTGTATCTAAGTTTGCATACTACTTCTATATGTTAAGAACCTAGAGAATTACAAGACATTAGCTTTGATTTTGCAAACAAGTTTGACAAATCTTCTTATGATAAGACCAAGTTTACACCCTTAAAAGGTAGCTGGTCATATTTAGTGTATAGAATGGGAAATGCATATTGAAGGAAGACATAACTAATCCTTAATAGGTGCATTGCATTCCCAATAGGTGCATTCTACCTAGAAGGTATAGTTTGGAAATAAGGAAGTCAATTTTTTATGGATAATGCAAGTAACAAGTCTTGTTATGTAATGAGAGTGTAGTTGCTCAAAATCGATAGATTTAGGGCTTCCAAAAAATATTCTCCGAATTAAATCAAATTTTAATATAATATCATAAGAGTTGAGAAAAACAATATATAAGTAGATGCCTTGAGAGTAAGGTTTGATAGGGTGGTTTCATAGCGTGGTTTTGTAGAAGGGACCTCAAAGCATCACAGCTTATATATGTGTAAGGATCAAAGGTGTGATGGACCAAAGAATTAAGTCCTTTATGTGGATTTGATGGATAGAAGTAAAGATGGAGATGAAGGTTAAGACATGTCTAGAAATATGGTTCAAGGATGTTTGGAGAAGGAATGAAACATGGTAAAAATAGTATGAGTTGGAGTAAGTTTTGATGAAAATCTTAGAGAAGTACTTTTAAACTTGATAAACTTAAGTGGGTATTGAGAAGGAAATCTTAGCGATTCATAGAAACTTCAATATCAAAGAAAGTGGTTAGAAGATTTCAGTATGGCTATATGTACGAATAAAGGAGAAAAGGATTGAAGTATGTTTTTAGATAAGGAGACTTTATGTATATGAAGGACTATACCATAGAAATGTGTGTAAGAATATATGAGGTAACTCCATCAACTTAAGTAAGATTAAAAGATAACATCTATCCTATAGTAAGAGTAGGATAAGAATCAACATTAATATGATAAATGAAGTTTTAACTAGATGTGTAAAGGTAGTTCGTATAAGAAGTTACTAAATATACATGACAAAACTGAGTGATTTTGGTTGCAACATTGATAAGAATAAAAGGAGATGGCAGAATCTAGGAGGAAAATTAATGATGTCATATTTAAGAGGCAAAAGGATAATGATAGATTTTGCAAGTTTATCTAATGTAATTGGAAGCTTGTGACGTTATTAGTAATTGGAGCAATAGTTATGACCATGTTATAAATTAGATAACTTGGACATTTTAGCTAATTAAAGAAATGATGTAAGAACCAAGCATAAGCTTTAACCGTAATAGTGATTTGAGGATAGATCAGAAGCTTGTTGGCTTTGGTGTGGAGAAAGAGTATAAGATTGTAACCAAGGGTGAATTAGGGATATCAGTATAATTATCACCATGTTCAAATAAGAAGGTTATAAAGCAAAGATGATCGACTAGTAGTAACAAGAGAACAAGTTTAATTAGAAGAAATTTGTAAAAGACCAAAAAAAAAAAAAACATATTGTAGAGGATATTACAAAAGGTGAAGTATAGGATGTTTGAAGTCAATCATATTAAGTTCACAATAGAGAAGTTCAATTAGAAAGCTAGAAAAAACATTAGGACTAGAAAAATAAAGCAATGAGTATGTTAGGAATAAACTGCACAAATCCATTACCAGAAGCTAAGATAAGGGATTACAAGGACTTACCCAATAAGTATAATGTAAACACCTCATTTTTACTATCTTTAGGATTCTTTAGGCTAGATTTAACAAATTGTTATTATTTTAAAGAAGACTTAAAAATAAAAAGAAATGAAAAAAAAAAGTAAAAAAAATGAAAATAATAAATAAAAAATAAAATGTCAAGTCGTTTAAGGTCGGATTGGATAATGGTTTAAGATGTACATTTAATTTAATTAATTCCGAGTCTCTAGTTTAATATAAAGCAAATTTTCTTTCTAATTTATATTGGGCTAAATAGATTTAGGATTTATTAAATGGGTTTGCATATATATTAGGTTAAATTAAGATTAACTGAGTCGGGCTCAAAAAAGAAAGCCCAAATAAGTATAGGGTTTCTAGAAATTAGATTAAATTTTTAATGAATTTAATAAATTCAAATCAAGTATCATTGTAACTTGGATCGGTCAAAATTGAATCTTCATCCAAAAAAATCCAAAAGATTTAGATTGATAGCCTATAAATAGTGGACAATGGAGGCTAAAACAAACAAGTTTTTCACAATTTACGTTACATATATGTCTCATAATCTCCCCACAATTTCCACTATAGCATACATATACACAATTCTTCACGTCACTCAACCATACACCATTACACACATGGCCCACTACCCTTATTCACACACTCACACCAATTTGCTACACACATACGTCTCCACACTATCCAACGTCTAGCACCGCATACACAATTAACCCACCAACATACACACTGTCCATGTGATGATCTCCATTGTCCAACATCTCACAATCACTTACATCCTTCCATCATCCTATTTGCACACACACGTGCTATCTACGCTATACTCTATTGTTCACTTTTGAACACATTGCTACATGACCTAACACTCATGCATTGCTGCACCATACTGACCAAACACAACACGAATGCAACACTATCCAGACTTACATACGCATGCTACACTGTCCAATCACCATACAGTCATACACATATAAGCTACATTCGATCACGCGTCATCTTATGGTGTACATCTATGCAATCCAAATGATCACGACATGATTAACCACGTCTAGTTTGATCACATGCATGATTTGACCCGCATAAGTAATTGAGTAAATTATTATAGTTATTTATTTTGTTTTTTTAATCAATTTTTTTATTAACTTGTATTTTTAGTACACGTTTTTTTAATAAATTTTAATAAATTATAAGTCAATAAGTTTCAATTTTTTTATAAATTTCATTATTTTTTAGTTAAATTGTTTTTTTTAGAAAAGTTGCATATCTTTTCTCCGAGATTCGAAAATTCGAAGAAGATATTCATTTAGATTGTATTTTAGTAGATCTTACATTTAGGATTAAGGAAAAATGAATTTTTGACATGTGGTGGTTTTTTTTTTAAAATAAAAAAATCTTGATTGGGGTTTTTCAGAAGATTTATTTAGTTAGGATTTTTAAAGTAGATTCGTGAAGTTAGATCTTTTAGGTTTTTTTTTTAAATAATAAATTGATAACTAACGTAAATCTGGCTCGATTTCTTTTAAAAAAAAATCAACCCACTAAATCTTTTCTAAAAAACAGAATTATATTGGTTTGGTCTCGATTAGTGAATACGTAAGCATTTTTAAGATAACCATAAAAAAAATAAAACCTTTTTTTTTTTTTAGA
This sequence comes from Lumnitzera littorea, assembly GCA_024138015.1. Lineage (NCBI taxonomy): Eukaryota > Viridiplantae > Streptophyta > Magnoliopsida > Myrtales > Combretaceae > Lumnitzera > Lumnitzera littorea. Next base: position 10,259,604 of record JAMXBB010000006.1, on the reverse strand, counting down.
AAATTCGTAATAAAAATATTAAAAATTCATCTTGATTATATTTTTGTATATATTTACATATTTTAGTATTTTTAGAAAAATTATAAAAATAAAAGCTTATGAGTTTTTTTTTTTTATCTTTACATGATAACTTAATCTTAATAGGTTAGCTCTCAAACTTATAGTTTCAAGTTTATTTTCTAAAAATAATTTTTTAAAAAAATCCACAGACTAATGGCCAAATTAGGGTTTTCCTATCAAGAAACCTTAATTTTACTTTTTACTAATTTAACTGGTTGGTAACTCCAATTTTTTAAAAACCTTTAAAAAAAACGTTTTTCCTTAATTTAATATCAAGTAATTTATATTGGGTGAGCTGGGTTTAATATAAATTAAATTAAGAAAAACTGAAATATGACTTGACATATAAGCTTGAATACTCTTCAAAGATGAGGATTCTAACATTAACCAAGGTATGTTACACTTCATTTGACCTGAGTGCTGAGCTGTGGTCATGATAGGAACAGTTCTTGAGTTGGCAAACACCATAAATCTTATCGAGTTGAGCAAATAAGCCATCCGACTACCCAAGACCACAGAACAACACCCAATGTTCAAGCTCCAGTCTAGCTAAGATCAAGTCAACCAATTCGTCCATTCCTTTCTTAACCTCTATTGAGATGACACCAATAGTTGCCGAGTTACTTGAATCTTACATGCGCAGGCACATTCAAACACATGCAATTTCAAGCTTGCTAACCACAATTTGACATACATCCTTTGACACTGCATTGCAAAGATTCTCTTTTTTCCATACTTTGTACTATTTTGTCATTTTCTCACTTTGAGCATGTTTTAGGAATTTTTATTATTCAACTGCCATTTTTATCTTTTCCTTTTTGTATGTAACCCTATGGAGGTAATATAAAAGCCTCATTTTCTTACAGCGCAACAATCAACTTCCTTAATTATTAAATAAATGAATTTTCCTTTTAGAGTAACCTTTGTGTTCTCTATCTTACCTAGCTCTTATCCAGCTTCTTCAGCAAGAGTCAGTAGTGAGCAATTTTAATTTCTACATCTATAAGTAATATCAAGTGTAGAGTTAGGCTATATGAGCTTGTAGTGTGTCATATCTATAAGCCGCTCACAGATTTGTTAGTTTCTTTTATTTCGTTTTTTTCTTTTATTGTGGTGCGACCTCCGTGTATACAACCTTAGAGAAGCATCATAATATCTCGAGTTGAAAACTCTAAAGTTATTCCATCCCCATATAGTAGTTAGTCTCTCCCATTATAGTTAGGGGTGTGTAGACTTTGTGGATTTTCTCTTTTCTTTTGTTTATTTTATTAAAATTATTTGTTTTTACTCAAATTTTTAAATTTAAAAAAAAAAGAAGTTTTTCTTATAAGGCATGCCACAATCATGGAATAAGGAAAAGAAATTCAAATATGTTACCTTAGGGCCTCAAAGCAACACAGGACTTGTAGGACGATGCTTCAAAGTTTCCATGGCTCGGATCTTGGACTTGATTGCAATGAACCCAAAAATTTTTATGACGTCTTAGGTAAATTTCCCTTCTCCATTTTCAGTTGTCTTGAATCTCTTTTGAGTTCTGTTTTTCAGCTGAGAATAAAATTTTATAATAACAATAAATGATATGATTTAATGATGCATGAAATTTTAAACTACTATGGTGTAACTTAAATTGGATAACTATTGAAATGGTAGCGGAATCTTAATTAACTTACTGGACAATGAAATTCAACTATTGCCTAATTAAATTTTTAAACTTTATTATATGCAATTAAGCTTTATACTTTCATGTTTCTTAAAACAGCATTTTAATTCTAGCAAATGGGAAAATTGGCTGACATTGTGAGTAAAATTTTTTCGTTTCCTATAAAAAAAAAATGAGTTGTAATTGGTAAATTTTTCAATTTGATAAAAGAAGAGGTTTATGACAATTGCAAATTGGACAAATTGACTAGTGAAGCCTCACATATATCTTTGGTTTCTCAAAATGCATGACTCTCAACAACGATGGTACGATGATCAAACGTCCTTGATATTACATCCATTTGTCAGCTTCCAGCGTAGGACTTAAGGCAACTGCCAATTCATTGAAAATTTGCACTGTCGGTATAATTATTTCAGTTGTTTTGTAGTCTATTCTGTTTTATCAACCGCTTTCATTATGGAAATTTTTGGAAATGTGTCAAAGCAATGTTGAAATATAAGGGACCTGCATCACCATGCATGTTGGGGTTTTACAGGTCAATCAATATTTGAATTGGGGCCTCCATTGTCTAGTTTCTTTTTCGTATCAACCAAGGATTACATATATTCATTTTTGAGAATAACATTAAAACGTTGATCCATAAGTTCTCATGCGAACATTATCTGCAATTGTGAATTGGAGACTTATTCTTGGCTAAAGCTTAAATTGCAGACTAAAAATAACCATATGAATATTCGTGTTGTTAAAGGCTAAGAATAGATAACTCTTTCTTGTCGATCTCGATTTGTCAAATGAATTATAAGTTGTGTGTGAGTCAATATTTAGAGTAGTTCATGATAACCTAAGATAGCTATAATGTACGGGTTAATTGTGAAAGGGACGAATGCAATTGGGAAGGCTAGATTTTTATCAATTAAACTGATATAATAATCATCCATAGGAAAATATTAACTTATTATTGCAATTATGTAATACCTAATGCATGTAAAAGGATTCTACTAACAATTCTACCCATAATATTTTCTAAAACTTTTATAAAATAGAAAAGTTCTTTTGTGTGACGATTAAGGGTGCTGGAATATATACTAATTGAAATTTAACTAAGAATTTATAAAAGAAAAATTAATATATATAACTCATGTGAGTTTTATTTAAAAAATAAATTGTAAAAGATATTTGAATAAAAAATTACAAGTAGAGCACAAGAGAATTTGACTTAAATATAAGCATTCAACGATCTATTTTCAACATAATTATGCAAATTTATTTTATCATAGTGCAAAAAAAAAAATCATTTTGAATATAAATTATTATATAATTGATCATTCGATAAACCATATTTATTCTCATAATATTAATTCTAAGAAGAAATGTAAAAACCAAGTCATACTATTGTTATCTACTAATTGAAATTTAACTAAGAATTTATAAAAAAAAAGAAAAATTAATATATAAAACTCATGTGAGTTTTATTTAAAAAATAACTCATAAAAGATATTTTCACAAAAAAATTGCAAGTAGAGCAAAAAAAAAAAAAATTGAAATAAATATAAGTATTCTACAATCCATTTTCATGATAATTTTGCAAATTTATTTTATCAATAGTGCAAAAAAAAAAAATCATTCTGAATATAAGTTATTATATAATTGATCATTCCATATTTATTTTCATAATATTAAATGTAAGAAGAAATGTTAAAAACCAAGTCATAATGGTTTTATTTTGCTAATAATATATGTGATAAAACCGGAACAATTGTAATAAGAGCAATATAGTTATTATTTATGATGTACTACAAGTAAAAAAAAAATAATGTATGAGAATTTATTTAATTAAATAATGTATGAGAATTTATTTAATTAAATATGATTTTGTAATAAACGAATTTAATGTTATTAGTTATTTTAAGAAAAGTTAGAAAAAAAGCCAAAAAAATAATGTTATTAAAACAATAAATGCATTTTAAAAAAGTAAAATGATACTTATGAGATTTAAACCCAAAACCTCATGATTAGTAAAATAAATGTTTAACTATTTAATTATGTCTAATATTATGTTAAAATTTGCTCTTTAGAATATATATAATACATAACTTTTTGTTTAAATAATAAACTCTTTTTTTCTTGTGATGGTAGTAATGAGTGGTTGTTGGTAGCCATAAATCGTTGCTAATAGGTTAAACAACCTAATATTTGAAGTGGGTTATAACTCACTTCACTTAGAGGTTTAGGCCACCTTAATGGATAACTAAAACTATATATATATATGTATTTTTCAATTTTCAATTTCTTCTTCTTCTTCACTTTGTATGGATTTCCTTATTTTTATTTGTTAACTTAATAATGTATATATGTATGTATATAAAATCTTATCTTATTTTGCATTTCATTTTTAAGATTATTAATTTTTTTTAATTTTTTTCTTTTTTTTATTCAATGAATTCTTATATTTTTTAACATTTACTTAAATAATCGATATTATCATATAAACCAATCAAATTGTGACATGTGTCATATACGAATGGGAAACTTAACTCTAATAATAAAAGGATTCCTTTTGCTAATATTTGTAAACATTAAGGACTCAAATGCAAAAAAAAAAAAAGTTTAAAACAAAAATAGAAAAATATGAAATATTAAGGACTAAATATGTAAATTTAAAAAAAAAATTATAAGGATTCCTTTTTTTTTTTTTATGTATTAATATGTAAATTTTAGAACGGGTCAGTCACAACAACTCTCATGTACATCATATATTACCTGAACCAGATGATTACACTAATCAATATATTTTAGAATCATATCGGATATTTCAAAACATTTATCAAGCTCAATCTCAGTCATGGTTAATTAAAGATGGTCCCGCTGGTCAGCGTCCTTCAAAAAACTTTTTTAGTCAACTTGGCCATGAGCCTTTCCCATGTTGGCCCCTTATGTGACACAATATTTGTTGATTTCGTATCCTTTCATATTACATGCTTTGTGTTTGTTCTTGCAACATAATTGAGACATATACAATTACTGGTCGTACACGCACACAGGAAATGAGATTCGGACATGCTTAACCTGTATTTTACATAATCCACTCCGCGTGATGTATTATGAAAGATTCAATCCAAGTAATTTAAATAGGATAGAGAATAAACTTTTCATATCAAATATATGTAATCCATATTACTTTTTTATGTAAAACTGTAATATTATTATCTCCTTTTAAAAAACATGTTCACATTGACCTACTTTGAACTATTAATTTTTTTAGATTGTCTTCACGTAAGTCGCTCTCTTTTCAAATTGTTATTTTTATAGGATTGGCCTCTCAATAAAAACACAAATATTACAATTTAAATCTAAAAGAAGAGCTTAATTCAAAAGCCTAATTTGATAGAAGTGGAAGAACCTTTAGATTAAAGTGTTATACTTAATCCATATTACTTTTTTATATGAGACTGTAACATTATATTTCCATATACATTTCATATTTTTCTTCTTTTTTATTCTCCTCTCCTTCCTTAGGAGAGACTTCATTTCTCAGCTACATTTCACATTTTCATTTTATTTTCTTTGTAAGTATATTATACTGTAATGAAAGAGCCTAAGCAGCAAGTTTGTTGAGTTTGGAATGGAGGCATGAAACGTGAGATTGGGTTTTACAACAAATGTTTTTCGATCCTTTCAGCTATTTAAGCATGACATGTGGTATATATCTTTAAGTGGTCATAGAATTATAGCTACAATATTATGATTTTTTTTCAAAGAAAATGTTTATAACATTGAAGCAAATATGTATATAAATACATATATAGCAATTTTAAAATAAAAGGAACAATTAACAAGTATAGATTTCCATGAAGCAGTAAGTTCTATAATACATAAACTGCATGTTCACTTAAGAAGAGTGGTAATTTTTTTTTTCCTTTATTCCATAAAAAATTACTATTACGGTGTTTAGTTTAATTTTAAGAAAAAAAAAAGATTTAATGGTACTAATATACCATATCTATCGATGAATGATGTGCATATAATAAGGATAGTGCCTATTTTTTTTTAAATTACTATTTATATTTTTACTTACCAGAATCTTATTAGTACTTATATATCACTAATCAAGATACATGGCGTGTCAATATCATTAAAGCTTTTTTTGAATTTTAGACACCCTATAGTTATGACCAATGATTTATTATTACCTAAAAAATAACCCATTTATTGGCTATGAAAAGCCAATAAAAGTACAGATCTTATAGGTATATTAGATAATTTATTTTTTATTTTTGTCTCATTCGTTAATAGATACATAATAATTGTTACATATTTAATCAATTTATAATAAATTACAATTCAATTTCCCCTTAGTTTATACGTGAAGAGAATTACTTTCTAAAGCTTTATTTCTGGATTTTGAAAGCTTACTATTTGTATGGTAGCAAGCCTTTACATCTTTCTATCTCATACCAACCTTTAGGGGGTAATCAATGACATATACATTTTTATCTTCAAATTGTGCCTCAACCGACACAAATATTGCCTATGTTGTCCGAGTGTATGGGTTCAAATAAGATAATCACATACATGCTGCGTATCGTACTGTGCTATATGTGATTAAGGAAATAACTTGAACTATACGTATGGAATACTTGGGTGAGGTAAGATAAGGAGAAGGAGTAGGCAATTCTAGTGTGACTCTAAAATGTATAATGATATGTAAAGAAGCACGGTAACATTAAACTCCACTATCAATAAAAAATGAGATAAAGTGCTTAAGATGCTTAATTGTTTGATGTGACGTTAATGGGATTTTTCTCTTATCTAAATGAAGAAGGGAAAGGGGGTATTGATAAGAAATGATTGTTATCCATAAAATTATCGATGATCAAAATTGAAACCTTTTATTAATGAATTTTAAATACTCTTTTCATAGGTTTAGGCCTAATAAAAGACTATTATATTAGTGTGAACCGAATTAAGAAAAGTTGGATCATGTAAACTAATCTAATGGGCCTCACTTTAAGCTAGCCAAGTCAAAACTCTTTGATCATCTCGATTCTTTATGAGCTCGACTTTTTTAGCCCTGTCATCTTAACTCAAAAAATTAAGTCCATTTTAATTATTGGATGTAAGACCCATAAATTGAATTTATTCCTCTACATATTGAAAAGATCCTAATATGGTAGGGTTGGATAGGTTATAATAAGGCGCATATAGTACAATACAACAACAATAATGCATGCCTTATTTTGTTTACATTAGATAAGGCTCCTACTTTCTAGCTGTCATCTTAAACTCAAGTAGGAGAAAAGAATCTATTATACTGTATATTAGGTTTCAATTATCCCTAATTTTTCTTAACGAGTTAAAAGACACTGAATTTGTACATGGTTTTGAAGATTTATGATAGGAAAAGACTTCTCTCATCGCATCATCAACGCAGTTATGCGGATCAAATTTAAGTAAGATAGACCTGGTGAATATTTTATCCACCATGTTGGCTGAATGCAAGATAGGCTTAAAAAATATTCCCGTTAAAACTTTTATACGAGGAATCAACATTAAAATACTGCCCATAATGTTTCTAAGTGCCAGTGAAACCACATCTATCACGATTCTCATATCCAAATTGAATTACAGTACCCGAAATCAATAACAAGTTAACAACCAGATCATTTAAGCTCATCGCAGCATACAAAATTAAGCTAGACACAATCGAAGATCCTGTTCGTGGGTAAATATTCCAAATGGATTTCAGCCTCGAACGAAAATGGCAGTTGATATACGAAACAGGAGAGGACAAGGCGGGGTCCGACGACTCGGCCAAAACATGTGGGCATTAATGTTGTACAGGTTTGTTTGACGCGAAAAATGGAACGAGATTAACCGAATCATACGCCATTTATGTTCTTTTCTCAGCTGTCAGATTGTGGGTTTTGCTGGTGGGTAACTCGGCATATCAGCATAGAAAAGGACGCCGATCTGGACTTAGCATTTCCATGCACCGCACCTAAAAAAAAAACAGAAAAACCAATTACTATTTATAATTTGCACATACTATATATATCAACAATTTATTATTGTTTATATACCATATATATATATATATAATACATGGTGTATACTATTCATATATATATATATATGTGTGTGTGTGTTTGTGTGGGTGGTGTTTGTGGCACTCCGTAAATCATTTTTGTCTTTTATATTTTCCTTGCTCAACGAAACAAACTCCATTATTCATCAAGCTAACAGCTTATATTTATAATAAGAACAACGCCTTCACTAATATGTATGAATAAAGGATTAGAAATTAAAAGGAAAGAAAGTAAAAGTTGGAGGCATAGGCACTATTTTGTCTGATGTTGTATAGTTGAGCCATAAAAGCATAACAAATTTATACTTTGAGCAATAAAATGAGAAAAAAAAAGAAGAAGAAGAAATTATAGGTAGTTCTATACTCATTCTCTCCCATTTTAAACTATATGTTGTATTCCTATTGGATTGGTGCGCTTAGATATAAGAAAGGGTTGGTTCTAAGTTATGAATCAACATGAAATTTACTTAGCGATAGTGAGCTTGAACTAGCTTACTAACCCACCTAAATTGGTGGGCTTGAACTGTTTTTTTATTTTAATTTACATATATATATTATATCAACAAATATATTTATATATATTATACAAATTAACATATATAGTATATTATACATATATTTTATATTATATATATCTATATTATTAAAACAGATGAGATCTTAAGTAACCGTTTTTCTTCAAATTATATATTTACTATTATTTAATGAAAAAACTAACTATAAAATAAACTATTAAAATTATAACTAATTGATAAATATGTCCATCTATTCTTTTTTCTCTCTCTTCAATTTTTTCTACTCTTCCATTTTTCCATACTCTCCCAATAACTGCACCTATACCTCTCTTTTCTCTCTCCTATTTTTTTCACTCTTCCATTAACTACACCTCTCTCTCTCTCTCTCTCTCTCTCTCTCTTTATTTTGTATTTTTTGTACATATAACGTGAGTGCATGGACTGCTAGTGTATATATATATATATATATTGTGTAATATGAATATCATATATACTTATATAAATATATAATAGGAATATAAGATACATATATATAACATAATATGTTCATATTACCTCTTGTATATTATATAGTATATTTTCTACATATATATTACATAATGTGTGTATATATAATATAATATATGTCTATGATATACATATTTCACACACACATATATATATATATATATATATATATTGCAAATCGTAAATAAAGAAGAAGAAGAACAAATTGGTTCATGGGCTTATGAACTGTCTAGGCAGGCCGGTCACGGATGGATTCAAACTCACCCCTGGTTTAAGCGCGCCATACCATATGAATTTAAATACCACTCATCAGCATAATGTGTCATGACTTAATCCTTTGTTAATGACTCACGTTTGGGTCATATTTGTCTGGAAATGCAAACTTTGTTTCAGGAACGAAGATAGTTGGATTTAATTCATTTATGGATTTTGGTGCTTTTATTAGCTGTCACTCTTAATAGGCAATTCTTGATGCGTTTTTCGAGCTAAATTGTATGATATTATTTTGTTCAATTCAATTCGCTTGTATGATAAAAATCATCAATCGAAAGAAATAAGTTGCATTCTAAACTAAATCTAAAGAGTAAAAGCTATATATATATATATACGTATTTTAATTTTCGTCTCAGTCCTGCAGTTAACTTTACCTTGGTGATAAATTGGAGCAACATAAGTTTGATCAGACCTGATTATTATAATCTTATCACATGCTTGATAGTTAAAACATGTTAGTACTCAATTCTACGATAACCACTAAATGGTAAATTATGAGGTATATACTATGTGATAAATTTTTAAACATATGGAGTTACACGCATCATTCCGAGGAAATATGTAAATTTATTTAGATTATTAGATGAATTTTAGGAAAAGGTCTAGCGGACCAACTTGTTGAACCATTAAGATAATTCACTAACACGACCCAGTAAATAGATCACTCAACCAGTCAAAACAACTTTATAATATGATCCTTTAAACTGATATATTATTAGGTCCGTATTATGATTACCTAGTTCTAATCTAACCTAATCGGTCAATTGATGGGCCAAAATAAATAACTTAACCTAAAAATAGCCGATCAATTATTGGATCAGGCTCACGCTTGACTTATAGAGTTGGATTTCTACTGGGGTTTGGGTTTATGTGGTGAATAATTATCTCTAAATGTTACTTGTACTCTGCATATCTAGGTGATTGATCCACTTCGGTTGTTGATCTTGGATTCGGTTAGAGATTTGAGCTTCCGGAGACCGCAAAACCAAGTTAGGATGACTAGCAAAATAGACAGAGTGAGAGGAACTAAAGTTGTTCAACTCGCGATTCTATTTAGAATTGCTAGAATCAGTAGAATTGAAACGTAAAAACGTAAATTTCTATAACTTATATAAAATAACTTTAGAAAATTGTTGATATGCTTATAGTAATTATTCAAAACTTGAAATATACGATGAAAATAAAGAAATGAAGAAATTAAATTCTTTTTTCATAAAAAGTTCTTAATAATATATAATTTAACATATATGGAAGAAAAACAAATAAAGTCAAAATTAAATTTTTTCCATTATTTTTTTTATAAAAGTAATAAATTGAAAAGAACAAAATATTTCAATTCATTTTAAATTATTGATGGTATAAAGTAAAGTATATAATTTTTCTTATAATCTTTGTTATTGGAGCTAAAACCTAGTTGAAGGCTATAAGTATAAAATAAGGAACTAAGAGCAAGAAAAAAAAAATGAAAATCAAATAGGGGATATGATACAATGCCTTAATAGTTGATGGCTTAAAAAAGTTTAGTTGTGTTTTTTTTTTTTCATTTTTTAGCTTATTTAACTCAAATACATAAAATCAGTAAACTCAGTTAAAAAGGTAAGTTTTTACATAAAAATGATTTTATGTATAAGTTAATTTGAAAAAGTTTTCTAAAATTATAAAATTGTAAAATCATACTAATAGAATAGCGATTTTGACAACTATAAGAAAAATAGATGAGGGGTTATCTAGCGGGGCTACTACAATGCTTTAGCCATAGGTGATGGAGAGATAAGAGGCAATAAAGTAAATAGCATGTGTAATAAGTTATGTCAATTTACCACAGAAGGAAAGAGATTGGAGTATTTATAAGGGGAGCTCCAGACTTAGATTAGCCGATTGCCTACAACCTAGGATGTCCTGTCCAAAACTTATCTATCGAGTTAAACCGGCTCAAAACCATTGATTCATGGGTTAACGAATGCTAGAATCGAGATTGATGTGGGGGGTGCGATCCTGATCGGTTCATGTGGCCCGTAAACCATAAATTTTTCTTCTTCTTTTTTTTAATTTTCCTTTTTTTCACTTTATATTCGCTACCTTCCTCTCTTCTCCCATGAATTGGAAATTTAATTTTTCAGACAATTCTTCTTTTAAGTTCACAAAATAATTCAATTGGTCCAAGTGTCTCATTTAAAATTACAAAATTAAAATACAATGTCACTAAAAATTTCATCATCGCTAAAATTATAAATTACAAAACTTACTTTTTTGAAATACCTTGTCTAAATGGAAAACTAAATTATAATGTAAATGAAAATGTAAATTACAAAATTTGATTTGTCAGATTAGGGAAAAAATATATATATTTTTTATTTTTAAGGCTGCCTAGAAGGTGTCTATATATTCGTTAGTTGGAATTAGATCACTGTAGTTTGGTGTAATTTTTTATAAAAAAAAAATTAATGTATTGATAAATTTAAATTGGCGAAAAAAGGTCTATCTATTTAATTTTTGTAAAAAAAAAAAAGAAGCACCAATTATTTTTTCTTTAAACTTATGCACCTAAATTGGTGAAGTTCATGGGCCCACCATACTAGTGGGCTTTCATTATTGAATTGCCACTACTCTTAAGGCCTAGCAGCTCACCATAAGGTTCAGTCCTACCAATGGTGGAATAGAGCCCATTAGTTGACTTACTTGACCGGTTTACGGTTTGAAATTAATCCTTAAACAAATCTATCATGTTTTAGGTATTGAGACTCAGGATTGATAAGATTTTTTAACAAGGTTAGGATGTGACTACTATACGCCTTGTACCCATCACTTCACATCTAATGATTGGGGGGCGTGATGTGGTCTTGATACATACACTTATCACTTCGCATTTAATGCATTGGGGGTGCCTATACATCCTAAGCACATCGCTATCTACTATGTTCAGTTGGTAGGTAGGATGAAGTTATTAGAAGTACTCGAATTTTCATATTTTTTTATTTTAGTATTTAAATTTTAAACTTATTCATTTTAGTACCACAACTTTTTAAATGAGATAAATTTGTATTTTTATTATGACAACTGTTATAAAGAATATTTATTTATTTCACTTTAAAAAGTTAAAGTATCAAAATAAAATAAAAAATAAAATTTAAGCACTAAAATAAAAATACAATAAAAGTTGATATACTTATATTATTATTCTACCATTTTATAATAGCGACCTTTATAACAAAGATACCAATTTATTTTATTTATATTATTATTTCATTTTAGCATCACAACTTTTTAAAGAGGACAAATTTGTATATCTGTTATAACAACTGTTATAAAAAATATTTATTTATTTCACTTTAAAAAGTTAAAATACCAAAATAAAATAAAATGTAAAGTTCGAGCACTAAAATGAAAATAAAATAGAAGTTGATATACTTATATTATCATTCTATATTTTATAATAATGGTCTTTATAACGAAAATATTAATTTATTTCATTTAAAAAGTTAGTATTGAAATAAACAAGTTTAAAATTTAAGTAATAAAATAAAAAAAATACAAAAGTTTAGATATTTATACTGATTTTTTCCCGTTGGTAGGTCGGCTTTGTAAGGGAACCCATAGGAAGACTCATAAGTCATACGTATGACTAAGCTTGCCTGTGTGAGATCCTTAGGCTTTGGCCGAGTTGGGCCTCAATGATGTTGCGGATTGGCTCTAAACCTAAAACTCACCATGAATGTTGGTGCTTGAGTAGTTGAGTTTAATATATGAATTTGGTAGTTCTTATTGTGTAGATTGCTAATCAAGAAATTCAGTGAGTTTTTAATAATCAAACACTAGTTTATGGATGTGTTAATAAGATTGGTTCCTATAATGTTTGAAGATGGAGTCAGGTAGATAAATCTGCGTGCCTCTAAGTGATTTTCAGATGTCATTCCAGTTATTTACTGTCGTTTTGTATGCATGATCCCTAGTAGTCGAGGTTAGAGATTTAATTTTCCATTCTCATAGGTTGACTGGCTCCATTATTACAGAAACCGACATTCGGGGGATAATAATAATAATAATAATAATAAACAGACGGGACACTGCATGTTGAGAAAGAAGTATTTGGAGCCTATTTGATCATTTGACCTTTTAACGATGAATGACAGTAATATAGTATATACATTAATATGTATGATTGAAGAAGAGAATTATTAGCTTGCATTTAATTTTATTGGCTTCCGTTATTGGGTATTTAAAGTTGCTCTAACAATCTTTTTGTCTGAATTCTAAGGAAGCTCCAAATCGAAAGTCAGTCTGAGTCCCACTTATCGCCAAAACAATAATCGTGTTGTTTGATGATGAGCCAATCCCTAGCAGATAAAGTTTCAGAAATATGGCTGCTGAGATGGTGATAAGGAGATGGAAATTCAGCGTCGTCTGTTGCACAATAATACATGTTGCATGGAAAAATCAAACATTGGATTCAGTATTTGTGTCATTAACTGTTCCAGTCACGAATGTATGATTTTTCACGAGAAATGAGAAACAAAGTAAAAGAAAAGTTAAAGTAGACTGATATATGTATGTATGTATGTACATATTTAAATTTTTCAGGATGGGAATACTTCACGAAAATTTCTGAGATTAGGAGCGGGAGAGAGCTACGCAAGTGCCTCGACATCTACTTGTCAAGTGTAGTTATTAAATAAACATACAATTTTCGAAGCCCTCTATATTTAAAGAGAAAGAAAAGTGTAGTGGAATGCCTAAAGGTTGTCAAATTTTGCTACGGTAAGTTGTTAACAATGTCCATACAGGGTATTGTTAAATAACCGTCCATCTTACAAGGTTAATGCCAACTTTGACATAACTGAGTCCGCATAATTTATCTTTATTATTATTGTTATTTTTTATCACATTGGTGGATGTTATGTTGGACTATATTAAGTGCTATTAATGTAAGGGAGTATAAGACTTCTCTTAATCCCTTTGAGTCAGTGATGCTAATAAAGAGAATCGAAACATAAAACAAAACCTCTCGCAAGTCTACTAACTTAGCCATTATACTTTGCTCTCTTTACTTTTAATCTCCATTAAGAAGATAATGCAGGGATTATACCTAGTTATCAGGCCATTAAGACTACAAACTATTCGAGCATGCCCTATCACTTGACAAGTTGTAAGTAAAGGGAGCGTATAGTTACTAAAATTGGACAGAATATGTAGAACTGAATAGCACAAATATAACTAGTATAGGACAATGCAATTTTATTGCATCATATTTTGTTTGCACAGATTTAGACATAATTTTTTGTAATATTCCCTATTTGATATGTATAAGTATTGAATTTAATATTATATTTTGATATTAATACCCTTAATATTATTTAATATTTATTCAATTAAATTTTAATAAATTTTAAATATCATCTAATATTTATACCTCAATATTATCTATTATTTATTTAGTTACATTCATGTCCTCAATAGTTATATTTTTTTCTAATGAAATTAATTTTTGTATTATATTTTAGGTGAGACAAATTTTGATCATTTTGCCTAATTTTTCAAACTCTTTTTTGTCTTGTATTCAAACTTAAATTGTAAACCAAATATTGGATAAAAAAAATTTATCTAGTCCAATCTCATAAATATTGCACAATTAAACTATACCTAAAAGTATCATTGCTCCCACAAAAGTTGGTATGCAAGGTTTATTACTTCAAGAACATAAGTTAAAGCATAAACACAGAAAAAAGAATATATCACCGTAAAAGAAAATAAATTAGTGTGCCAATAGAGAGACCAGGAGGATTTTTAGCACTTTGAAAATGTGTGTGTATATATTATATATATATAACTATTTGAACGACATTTTTATGAATAGTTCTCACTGGATGTTCACTGATAGAAATAAAGAGTTCCGTACAACAACCTTAATGAATCCGACTGACATGTACAAAAAGTTTAGAAGTGAGAGGTTTATTTTACATATATCATCATCATGTTATTAAATTAAAACCTAATTCCATATTATATAATACATGATTTTTGAAGAAAAAAATATATGGAAGGTTGAAGTATAGTACAATGGTTGTATATATAGGCATATATAATTGCACTCTCCTATAAATAAACACATTAAGACATCTTTATTATTCTATGGCACACCAGCATAGTTGGACTTCCTCTAATATTTAGTTATTTTGATTGGATGTTAAAAGAAGTTATCTTCGAAATAACAAGTTATATTATATTATTAAGTTAAAACTAAGTATTCGACTTTGTATTATGTAAAATATGAATTTTAGAGGAAAGAATATACGAAATTTTGGTACATCATCGGAGTATAGCGTTGCCGTAATTTTTCTTTTATATATGTTCTTTCATATCAAATAAATATGTCAAGACATTTTCATTATTTTGTAGCACATCATCATCGACGAATGTTGCTCCGGAGATGGGATGCTTAAGATCATATCATTTTACACACACACAGCCCCATTGAGATTCCACTGTAGGGGTATCCTTATGGCCCCAGACTCCTCTGCTGAAGCAAGGAGAGTGAGGGCCGAAGGTCCATGCTCATATCACCCACATGAACCTTATTCATAAGGTCCGGTCCTCTCATCAGGACTCTCAGTTCCCCAAAATCAAGATTGCCTTTGTAGCGACTCCTTATTTCAATCTTTCAATTTATGTAAATAATATTAAGGAAAATTTTGTGATGGTATAGAACCTTTCAAATTCTAATTACGAAAAATATAAATAAACTTTATTCTATAATTTGTTTATTCGGGTTAAAGAACAGTTTGATTCAAACCAAATTGGCCCATTGGCCCAAGTTAACTCCTCGGCTTACCAATCCAACCATCCGAGTTTTTGGTGTTTGTAGATTGGTTCTCCTTAGCCAATGGATACATTGGGCTGTGAGATTTGCTTGTTACATAAGGCCTACTTTATACGAGTCCATGACGTGCAATTAATGCTGGCCTCTATGGAAGGGGTATTATCTACCACGTATGCACCTAGTGTATAACTGTTAGCTATATTATATTTAAAACTATCCATTGCTATTACTATTATCTAGTGTTATTAAACTGACTGAACAGTTGATCCAAACATATGAGAGGATTAAAAATTAAAAAAAAAAAACCAGGTTCGACTAGAAGTTGAATTAGAATTGAACTGAGATCAAATTAGATTTAATCTTAAGAGTCAACTCAGATTTAATAATACTACAACAATCGTGTATCCAAATATAATTGATAATATATATATATATATCCATGACATGTAGTATCAATCGAATTCCATTTATGCTAAATGTTGGTTACCTTAAATTCCTATTATTTCTAGTCAGAACTCAAGGAGGATTTATAGTATAATGATCAAATAAATGTCTTCTAATAATTAATGAAGGAAGGAGTTAAATGTTAATTCTTTATTAACCTAATTTAATTCTTATATCCTTATCAAGCCCTTTTGTAAAACTATAGAAATTTGAAATCAAAGCGACTAACCAGACAGACCTAAAGAGGAGATAGGAATAAACGGCTTTTGCTCTTACAATAACTTTAAAATCTAGGCATAACAAACATGTCTAACAATAATTAAATGAGAAAAAATCATTATTAGCCATAATCACCTATATGAATTAAGAGAATCACACAATAATTTTAGCTATAAATTTGATCAACGAGACTTTTCACGATAAAGTTCCAAGTAAACAAGTTTATATTAACGGCATCACCTCAAGTCTTCATTAAGAATGGCTAGATGACTAGTATTTTATTGGAAAACTTTATTGCTTGAAATATAAACTCAACTTAGTTTGAGCTTTAGGATTATTTCGGAACATACTTATTGTATGATTACAACACATAGTTGGTATTAACGGACATAGAGGTATGCATCAGGCTAAACCAACTTGAAATTGCTAGTTCACGAGTCGACGGTTAGTTAAACCAGGCTCAACTC
The DNA here is from genome assembly GCA_024138015.1 of Lumnitzera littorea. Classification (NCBI taxonomy): domain Eukaryota; kingdom Viridiplantae; phylum Streptophyta; class Magnoliopsida; order Myrtales; family Combretaceae; genus Lumnitzera; species Lumnitzera littorea. Next base: position 10,242,560 of record JAMXBB010000006.1, on the reverse strand, counting down.
TTAAGGCTAGCCTAAGCCAGCAGGTCAAATTCGGTTCAAGTGAACTAATAGTTCAAGAGCATGTTTGAAGGTCCTTAAATCGTACCATCTTTTTAAATTTTTTTTTCAAATTTAGTTTTCCGTATTTTCATCAATTACTATTAATAATTTGTTAACTATTAGAGTATTTTTATTTTTTCCTAAATAATTCTAATACTTTATGTAAATCTATAGTAAAGCGTAAATAGTTCACTTTTATTTTTGATTGAAATTTTTCTTTCCATTATGAATTTATCGATCTGGATTGTGTAAACATAATGTTATGTTACAATGTTGGTCAAGATTGGCCAAATCAACAAAAATTACAAAGAAGGAAGATTTATTACTCAAATCTTGTAATACATTATTAATACAAAAAGAAATAAACTATAATGTGATTATAGACTATAATTTGTGATGGTATGTTATAAAATATGATTAATTATAGGAAAGTAAGAATGAGAGAGTAAGTGAAAAAGCAGAAATTGATGGCGTTAATTTTGTTTATTGTTTTTTTTTTTTTTTCAAATTAAAGTTTGGGCGACCTAAACTAGTAGTTCAATTAGAGGGTTGAGTTGTTAGTTCAAGGGCCCGTCGAGTCGATGGTTCTCTAAGGCCGAATCGTTTAAGCCCTTAAGGCCCGACAGTTTGTTGGTCCGTTCAGGCTTGTCCCCATTTCGGCTAGACCAATTATGGGGCAGTTTATGGCTTGAAACTAACTCTTACACTGGTTTAAATGAACATTAATCTCATTAAACAATGTCCGTAAGTGTTTTATTACCACTACTAATTGCTGGTGGATGCATCAGCAACAAATTTATAAGAAATTAAAAATTGTTCAAGAAAATTAGAAAAGAAATACGATGTTCTTTCAACAGCGTTACTCACTCATGTGATTCATATGCAAATACAAACATAAATGTACTTAAAAAGGTATAATCGAAAAATTATTGGACATGATCTAGTGGGCATATTTTCACTAATAATGCATTTACTTTTTATGTAATAGAACAACGGAAGATCAAATGACTATTTGACAAGGAAGCAAATAATTCTACGATTGGCGTTGATAGGTTCTTATGGCGAAGGCCTCCAAGCTCGGGATTGACTATCCACCTGGGGCTTTCAAATATGAATTATGCACTAATATACGACTAGATATAATACTATGTGGCTCTTATGATTGCCTTCACAATGCACTCTACCCTACGCTTTTCTAGGAGTCATAAGATTGTGATTTGCTTGCTTAATTAAGCCATCGTCCCTCACCTATAAATAGCACATGAAACCTACCTCTCCTACCCTTTCTCTCTCTCCTTATACCTTAAACTAACTTGAGCATGAGATTGCACACACCAAAGACATCTCCAATGCCTTTGCCTTATGTTTTCTCTTTCATTGGTCTCTTAACTCTCATTGCAAAGACCCTTTAGGTCTAAACCCACTCTTAGAGGAAAGGCAGCAATAGCAATTGTATCACCAGTCTATTATATTATTTGCTTATAATAAATCGAACATAAGTAATAAACAATTTATCACAATAAAATGCTTTAATACCCTCAAAACTTTAAAAAGCATTCAGTACTTTTTCTTTTTCTCTTTTGCTAGAAACCCTAAGTATTGCCAATTTGCCACTTATAACCTACGACGTTAATAAAATCACTAGTGCACACCAATTGCCTTAACTTTTACCTAACCACAATTAAATCTTAACCATTGTACGCTTAACTAAAATGCCTTAAACACCCCAAACCCTAGCAACCATAAAAGCCTTTCTTTCTCAAGAAACTCTGACTACCACCAAATTGCACCATGAAACCTACAGAACCACAAGTATGCACTTGTTTACACAAACTTCACCCAACTATAGTCAAGCATTAAACCCTTAAGCTATAACCTAGAACCTACAACATCAATGTAACCATGTGATCGCCCTTAATTTCAAATAAATATTAATTATTCAAATTTGTTAAAAAGGAAGAAAGTACATTCTATATCAAATTTCTCAAACTTATAATTTTATTTTTTTTTATTAAGAGCATTTCTTTTGTAATTACGTTTCAAAATCAATTCCAGGGCCTTTTTGTAATTTATGCCCTAGGATCTGTTTTCAATTCTAATATGTGTTCTTTCTTTTATTTTTTTTCTCCCTTCTATAGTCTTCCCCCATCAATAAACGATGTTTTCATCCTCTCCTCTTCAAACATTTTATACAATGGTTTCAGTTCGTCTTTCTTGATGTCCCTTCTCCTTCACAATTCTTTCTTATGTCTTTCTTATATCCTTTTCAAAAAATTCTTCAAATTAGGTTTACTTCATTAAGAAGTGGAAAAGGTAGGAGATGCACAGTGGATGGTCTTTTTGTGTAACGAGTAAGGTCTGGCATCATTGTCCTTGTAGTATTTATGGGTACCTTTTTCTGATTGCGGATGCATTAATTTGAGGTTTTGATTAAAAAAAGAAAATGCAAGTAAAAGTGACACCATGCGTTGAAGGATTTAATTTCAAGAAACAATGTAAGTTTCTTTCTTAATTCTGGAAAATTTTGGAATTACGATAAAGGATCGAGTATTATAGAGAATTGACTGTGTTGAGTTTGGTTTTTAAGAAGTGGAATTCAATTACTATTTAGATGTTGAAATTGTGCGAACAAGGATGAAGAAATTGTTCCTCGATCTTGTTTTTACTAAAGACTAATGATGTATTAATTCCAGTTGAAAGATGGAGTCTTGACATTGATTTAATAAGTACCATTGATCAAATCTTTTGGGAAAAAGGCTGGATTTCTTTTCTTGAAAAGCAAGCACAAATTTTGAATGCCGCAATGTCTATAAAAGTTGGGTTTTAGTTGTCTTGCAACTGGCTTTAATTATCAGTTTTAGAGTGGTGCAACAAGCCTTGAAGGTTAGTTTCAAACTAAGTGCAACCGACCCTAATGATCTTAAGGTTCGATTTTGCTCCTTATGCAATCACCTTGGCCATTTTGGAGTTATTGGCTTAGCATTCAATTTTCGCGACCAGTATATATGTAAAATATATATTTTTTATTTAATTGATGAATCCATCCTAATCTCAGGTTATTAATTAAATACGCAGTATCGGTAATAATTCTATGTTATGAACTAAATAAATTATCTTACTCTATTCTATGTCATAAAGTAGATAATCTTTTAACTTACCTTAAGTAGTTTGTACATAAAGTAGATCTATAGAACTATGTCAATAACTTACATATATTATAACATAATAATTTTATTACAAATTGTAACAATTTTGCATATATTAGTTTTAATATACTAAATAATTTTTTTAATAAATGCAAAATTATATATTATTAAAGCCAAAAGGGATGGGTTTTTAATGTCTTTTTGTAGTTTCTCCAAACACCTTTAAAACATATTACAAATAACATGTAAAACATATAGGGTAAAATGTATCGAGAAATACATGTGAACTTCATTTTCCACCGTTGATTAAGTCGCCACATATAATGTAAGCTAATATAGTGCTTATGTGGTGATTTATTCAATTATTTAATTCATAAACTTAAAAAGTAATTAACAACATAAAAAAAAAACTAAAATACTGGAAGAAAAGAAAAACAAGAAATTAATAAATTTAGAAACTTGAAGAAACCACTAAAACCTATTCCCCACATATTTTCAACATTCCAATGGTTGTGCCATCTATGAGGTTTAAAATAACAAAATTTAACCCAAAAAAAATATCCTTTTCCTCAAAATTCAACAATACCAAAGTTCTTTGTTTTTTTTTGGAATTTTCAAATTTTTTTGGAATTTTTCTATTTTCTACATTATGTTGTCTCTTTTTTATTTGTTTTTTGTGTTTCCATTTCGTTACATCATCAATAATTCACCTCGAATCTTTTGCATTATTTGTTTCGTTTAGGAGTAGTCTTTTCATATCTAAAAATTTTTCTTCACCTAAAACCTTTTACTCTTCACACTCGATTTTCATCCATTTCTAGACCAACATTTGTGCCTTCTTTTTGTTTATCAATGTCCATATTCTTATTGTTAGTCTTTTCTATTAGATGTTTGGGTATCTTGATTGAGTTTGTTCATCTTCTCTCTTTTTTCTTTTTGTTTCATGTATCTCTACATGAGTTCATCATCTTCTTCTTCTTGACTAGAAAGGCATTTTGTTCAATCTTTTTCTATAATCGTTTTCTTTTTCCATCTTTACTTTCTTTCTTTTTTTTAATTTTATGTTTATTAATTACTTTTTAACATTACTAATTAAATAATTGAATAAATTGTTACGTAAGCTATGTTAGCCTACTTTACACCTAATAGCTTAGTCAATAATGAAAATGAGGTCTATGCATATTTTAGGGGTGTTAAGTGCAAACTTTTAAAAATGGTGGAGGTCCGTGCAATTTTAATAGTTTTGAGGGGACATTAATGCAATTTACCCAAACATATACTACTTTGATCTGGTCTAATAATATGAAGGTTAAATAAAGTAATTCTCTCATTTTTTTGCTTTCTACTTTAATTCTTCAAATATTTTCCTTTTCTAAGGCTAAAACAAAATTTATAAAATATTGGTTATCATTTTAATTTTTCATTAGTTGAGATTCTCTTTTTTCTCCCTTGATGTAATTGGTATTAATTGTTATATATTAATAGCATCAAAATGGATTGTCTCTTTGTATATTCATTTCATTTACTATTTTCTTTCTTAGCTAAACTTTTATTTTTTTTCTCTTTCCTGCTTATAAAATTTCAATCTTACGTATTTGATAGATCTACAACCTTTTATCTTCTACCTTTTTCTTTTCCTCTTTTTTAATCTCTTCAATTTTTTTTATGAGGGCATTAACTTAGTTTTATTCATATATTTAGTTTATTAATTTAGTCATTAAAAAAATATATCTTTTATCTTATAATTTCTTTTTGAAAGTACTCTTATAACTTAATTTTAGTTATGCTTGAGTACTGACATAATTATATACCAAAATTTTCAATTAATATCTCATTTATTGTTTTTTTAAGGTTGATGTTTTTTGATTAAACAAATTAATATGATAACATATTATTGGACTATTTTAACAAATATATTTGCAATATATTAACTGTCCATTACTTCTTATTTACATGCATTTTAAAAATAGTTTATATATAATTTTTTCACTCTTATTAATTGCATGTATATATTGATTTAATAATTCTTTTATATATTAAGTTTTATTATAGTGCTGTCCATGATTTTGATGGGATCAGTCTCGTCCCTTATCTTACTATTTATTCACATGTTTTAAATTGTAAACTGTTGAATTCTAAATTTGTTTAATAGTTTAGATTTAAAGGAATGTAAATCAAGAGTAAGATGAATAGCAGCACTGATCCCGTAAAAAATAAAAATGTGAGTAAAGAAAAATTTAAGTTTTCCGTTTGCTAGTTATGTTATATATAAAGGAATAAATTTACATAAAAGTTTATTATAACAAGTAATGGTTTTGTCATTAATAAAAGAAAATTCGAAAAGTTGAATGAAAATGATGAGCGGTGAAAGAATAAAAGAGTAAAGGTAGAAAGGAAATTTCGGACATAAGAATTGAAAATATCTTGCTAACAGTTTCAACCTTGTCATGCTACCACTTTCAACCTTCCAATGCTTCCTCATAGAACACAAGGTGAGCTCCAACTACTTTGACTGGCCAGAGGCCTCATCATATCCAAAAGCACTGCTTGCTTGATATGATCCAAATTAATAAATAGGGTCTTGCTCTAGGGTCAAAATGACAAAATAAATTATTTTTATGGATAAATTGTAGATTAGATACGATGCTAATTTATAAAATGAACTGGATTGATTTATTCAATGATTTAATGAAGCATATCACAAGAAATAATTAGTTTACCACTGGGACTCAATGTAGCAATTGGATCTCAATGAAGAGTGTATACTACAATTTCTAAGAAATTAATCAGTATAGGGTTGTATCCAATGTAGCAAATGGATCTCAATTAAGGGTATATGCTACAATTTCTAAGAGATTGATGAGTACAAGTTTGTTTGCTGTAATGATAGAAAGATTGACAAGAACTAAAAATGTTAAGAAATCACTTAGTCAATATTTATGATGAAAAGTCTCATGTTTCTAAATTACATATTAAGCCTTTATGAAGGCTAATAATGAAAATCTAAATAACTAAAATGATAAAATATGAAATAACCTATATCACTAGCAAAATAAAACAACAGATGAAAATAGCAAAAATTACACAAGAATACCTAAAACTAGCTAATAAGATCGTCAAAAAAAAAAAAAAAAAGAAAAAGAAAAGGCAAACTAGCAACAGGGCAGTTGGTCACGATTTTTGGGCAATTAACTGCAGTTTTAAGGTGATTGATCTTGACCCTTGGGTAGTTAATTTTGTAGAGATTAAACATGTACTTATAGTTTAATCCTTTTAGTATCTTATCTTAACAAACACATGATTTTAAAACTTACCAAAAAAGATGGGGAAAAAAAATAAACGAAAAACTTAAATGAGAAAATTCTTAAAAGGGCTCCGTTTTGCTAGGTCTTTTTCCTTATAATAGCTTCAATTTGGTGTTCTAATTTTTTGCCTTTTATTCTCAAATCTACTTTAAAAATAAAGAAAAAAAAAAGCATTTTAAAAACAAAGAAAGACTAAAAACATAGAATGTACTTGAAGCAGGTGGGGCTTGCCCATTTAGAGTTGACGATGAAAATCTACCAATTGTAGATATCATTTCAACTTTCCACACTATTATTTTATACTTCACCTAGCTAAATCAATATAATAGTAAAATTATTTAGAAAAACTCAAATATCATAATAATTAATGATGAGACTAAAAATTGTGATATCTTCAATGTGGGAAGTCAAATGAGGATGCAGCTAATTACGGAACACCGTTTCATTTAAGATTAAAGAATAAGCTGACTTCGTCCATTCTACTTCCTTCAAAAGGAATGCCGCGTTGCACAAGAGAAGCTCATTTGGACCGGCTACCCTGGAACGCATCCACGCTTTCTGGGTCAACCCGTTCCCACATAGGATGGATGATAAGATACTCCATCACTCCTCGATTAACCGACCCAGTTAGGAGAGAAAATTAAATAAATAAATAAATAAATGAAGGTGAATCTAAGTATAGATACAACAATTTTTTTGCCCAAAAAGATATATATGTAGCTACAACATCCGTCGTTTAATGTACTAAACAACCATTGACCAAATATCTCTAGAAGATTAAATTAAATTTAATACATATTAAACGAGTTAGTCCATGTTAAGCTGCCAAGTTGTATGGAAAGGAAACAAAAAGTTATACCCTTAGTTCTCGAGGCTAGAACACTTTTTCTAAGACTTTTTCTTTTACTTTATATTTTCAATTTGTTTAGTTAACTTGTATATATTTAATTATATTGTTTATTTATATTATTTCTTTGAATGAATCAGATGTTACACGTGTTAAGTATAAATAGAAAAGTTAATCGAGGTGAAAAAAGTCCTAATTTATAAATATTAAAGACATTAAGAATTCAAATAAAATAAAATAAAAAATGTAGATGGATAACTTAAATAAGAAAATAGTCAAATGTTAAGACTAAAAGTATACCAAATAAAAAATAAGCTCAATTTAGTGGTCCATTCGATCAAACGATCAGGAATTGTAACTTCGTAAGTCGTAACGATAACTTGCGGTCAAAATTTGAAAGTTTAAATTACTTTTGATTAATTTTAGCTTTGTACTTTTAGGACTTTAGTACATTCAGGTTTTTTTCCCTTTTTACCAGTATATATTTAGATATCTTCAAGTTTAGTGCTTTGGTAGTTTTTGTATAAAGTAATCGTATACGGTAAATACATTTTATATTATAAAAAAATAAATAAATAAATCACAGAAAGACTGCAACCTGAAACTCCCATCGTTACGTTCAAAAAGTTGTGCTGTTTTCGATTCCCAATAGGTTTGCCGAAGAGACCAAACAAGATATTTCTCTTCCCACTTTCTTTTCCCTCTAATTCCTTCCGTTGTGCCAAATATAGTGTAAAAGCAAAATCCCCTTTAGTCAAATCCTCCTCTGAATATTTATATTATGTTTGAGAAGAAGGAAATGGAGAAAAAAGAATGGGGAAGATAATAATTTGAAAGGAAAAAAAATATGGTCCTTTTGTTTAGCTAGTGTAGGAATTAGAGAGGGACGAATGAGGAGAAAATCAAATCCCTAAAATCTATGTATTTTTATTTCCTCCTAGAATGGAGAGATAGGCGAGTGAATGTGAACTTAGAATTGTAATTCCTAATCTATCCCTCTTCTACTTACCTTCTCTTTTTCCTTTATTTATTTATTTTTCTATGTACATATTCATAATTTATGTTACACTTAGACTTGGACAAGGATCGATTCCAAATTGTGAATCGGCTCGACCCAGAAGTGAGTGGGTCAAACCGCCCTAATAACTTGCAGAGCTTTAAAGGTCCAGGCGGTTTAACAAGGTAGAATCGCTCGACTCAGCAGGTTAAAAACTGCTAGGTCGACCTGCCATTAAGCTAGCAGGTTAACCCTGGCAAGTCAGCCCAGCCAATTTACTCTCTTAAAAAAACAAAAAAAAAGAAAGAGAAAATAGAGGTCATTAAGTCGAAAAAAATAATTTAATAATATCCAATAAGTTATTGTATATCAAAACTACTTTATTTACAATGGTAAATGATAATTTTTTTTAAAAATAATATCATCAAACTAATGATAAATGATTAATTATAAGTTAATTATGTGTTAAGGATAAATAGAAAATTTAATTTCAGTTAATATAAGTCATTTTTATAAAACTTATCAAATGTTAAGGATCTGAATATGAGAAAAAAATAAAAAGGTTAGAATCGCATTAAGTTGAAAATTAATAGAAAAATTAGAAATTATTAATTATTAGTAAACTTAAAAAAAAAAGAGAGAGAGAAAAATGATCATATTATTAAAAATTATTAATGTATTAAAAAAATTAATAAATTATTACAATTGCTTTCATTTTCCTTCTCCTAATTACACAAACATAATGAAAAGAATCAAATTCCTCATAATTCTTTCTCCTAATGTTCTTTTTTTCCACATTAATTTCTTCATAATTCCTTCCCTCATACCAAACATAGTGTTAATGAAATTCTTTTCTATCTATCTTCAAACAGAAAACATAAAATAAGCTTAGTTGTTTTCAAAGTTATTGTGCTCAAATCTAATTAATTTGTTTAGATAAACAAGTTCTATTTTGCATTCAAGTTCAGTTGAAATTCGGCTCATTTACAAATTTAGTTCAAGTCAAATCAAGCTTAAAACAAACCTAGCTCAAATCTACTCACGAGCTAAAATATGCAAAATGAATAAATATATAAATAGATTAATAGTGAATAAAGATTAAATTATATATAGCATATATTATAAAATATCTCATATCATATATATTATATAGATATTAGTTTTTGAATTTTAATTATATATAATATCCATTATATATATAAAGCTCATAAATCTACTCCCAAACTTAAATATGAGTTTAAACTCGACTCATTAGATAAATAAACTTTATTTTGAACTCGAATTTAGCTCACTTATTAAACGAGCTCAAGTAACTCAAAAACTGACTTAACTCCTCTACAACACGTTAATTCTCCATTACCCATACCCATCTGTACACTCCTTCCTGTGCTCATCTTTTATCTCCTCATTAAGTGTGCTGGCTCTTCACAGTATGCTACCGCCTGTCTAGCCATTAGGCATCATCACCATCTTTTTTTCTTTTTTCTTTTTTTTTTTATGTTTAGATTTCTATCCCTTATATGAATATTTTCTCCAAACAGAAGATTAATTCCTCATTCTCTTAGTAGGAATTTTTTTTTTTTTTTTTTGTTAAAGGGTTGTTAACATATATTTTAATTTAGGAGATGATCTTTTGGTTTGGGTTCGTAAATCCATCCCTTTATTGTTGTTATCAATGATGATATACTTAACCGTTCTGTCAACGAAATTGGTTCTCTTCAGGAAAAAAAGAAAACACGTTCATTGAAAACATCCACTATCAAATGGTTAGGGCCGGATGATGCAAACGTATCTTGATATTATGGTAGAAATACAGCTAGCTTTTGCTATCCAAATTTGAATAGAATACTAATTTTTCCACTTTGTTACCGCTTCTAGATTAAGTTAGCACCAACTATAATTTTTTTTAGATTAAATCTAAATTAGTGATTGACTTGTTACAAGCCTCAAATTGGGTAATTACTGCAAATGAAGAGATTGAACCCAAGAGTTTCTCGGAAATTGTTTTTGAACTTTTCTTCATATTTATTACAATTAAAATCTTAAAAATGTCCAATATTTCATAATTGTCTAAAGAAGTTGCACTTACTAGTACATTTTAGGGGTAGCTAATAGTAGAAAGTAGAAGTCGCAACCATTGATTGACAAGGATGGTTAATCATTATAAATAAATAAAATAAAAGAATGGAAAATATAAAAAATTTATAAACATTTTCCCTATTTTCACCGGCAAATTTTATGGTTGATAGGTAACAAGATTCGTGATTGACCACCCATATCATCTTTCATTATCACTTACTTATATTTGCAAGAAGTGCCTCTTGATGTAGTTGTGGAACACAATGGGCCTAGACACTAGCTAATGAAAAATTCATATGTGATAAATTTTATCATAAATAGGTTTTATATGCCAGAAGTTTTATTGATGTATTACTCATCACCACTGGCTAATATATGGTTCGCCCAATATATATTAAGCCTACGCAAAATTTGCCTATGCGAAAAGTTCTTATTTGATGCAATATATACTGGAAAAAATAATAATAAATTATAGTATAGAATGTTTACATATGATAGATTTGAATAAATTCTTTAATGGTTCTAGTACATCACTATCATAGGAAAAATTTTATATCGAAAAGCAATTTTAGGGTTATTAATATTCAATTCTTGCTCGACCCAAGGTCCAGCAAAGAGGAAACCTACAAGCAAACATGCGAGTGAACAATGAGCTCATTCTCTATACCACAACTTGCTCAACAAGTCCTACAACATCTCATCTAAGCCCACATGCACCAACCAACTAGCATTAACTTAGGTCTCAACTCATCCCCAACTGAGCACCTATTGACCCCTACGCCCCCCTTAGCCAGACGTCCTAACTCTCCATTTATTTTTAACACCAGCTTTATACTTTAGACCATTAATGGTCGTCTAATATCCGTGGTATGATTGACACATTCGACAAGCCTTTTAGATGTCAAACCTTTGGGTTACAGATTTGGTTGCCAAGCTAATCATGGTCGACCACCTTCAAAGCCACCCAATCTTTACCATAGTGCATGTGGTCTGCTAATGACTCGTATGAGCAAACCCCAAACTACCACATATCTAATTAATCTCTATAAAAGGTACCAAACATTATAAGGTAAGGAGATTCGTTCTATTCTCTGGATCTTCTCTACCAAGTGTTGCCAAGTAAAACAACAATAACAACATCACAACGAACAAACCAATGCTCCACTAGCTAAATAGAATTGTTGGGGATGGTGAGGCTAAATCAATACCATATTTAGAGAACCCAACCTCCTCTCAAACACCACAACTATAACATCCTAACACAAGATATACCTCATAAGAACCAAGAGGCAAAAGACAGACATAGTGATCACTTTCACCAAAGCTGACAAACAAGGAGTCAATTTAACCCACAGTGATACTCTCATCATAAATGCTAAAATCGGATATTTTAATGTCTTTAAAATGTTCGTCGATAATGAAAGTTCAATAAACATTCTTTTTTACATTGCTTATGAGCAAATGAAGAAAGAACTTGATAAACCCTTACAGCTATACAAACACAACCTTACAAGGTTCGACTAGCATAGGAAATCATTACCTTACTAGTTTAACTATGCGACAACGAGCATGTCACTATGTAATCAATCAATTTCGTCGTCATCAACCTTTAGTCACCATATAGTATCATTCTTGATTGGCTAAGTATTATAACATTTGACATACTCATTAGCCAAAACTGCCTCAAAGTTAAGTTCATGATACCCATTAGTGTAGGCGAGACACGAGGAAATCGAACCTTGTTTAGGTCGCTTTACCTTAAAGCCTAATCCAAAAAAAACTTTGTGAACATAGAATCAACCATCCCCTCAACTTCAACAATAAGGGGAGAGCCCGTAGAAGAAACTAAGGAAATTAAGCTATTTGACACCCTAGGAATGATAACCTAAATAGGGGTAGAATGGCCAGACGACAACAAGATCAAAATCACATACTTCCTTAGGCAAAACATAGACATCTTCGCGTTTGCCCCAAAAGCAATGCTGAGGAACATCAACATACCAAAGGATACCCATCACCTGAATGTTGACCCCGCTATCCGACTTATCAAATAGGAAAATGACACTTTGTCTCGGAACACCGAAGAGCAATCAAGGAGGAAGTGCAGAAGTTGCTTCAAGTTGATTTTATAAGGCAAGAAAAATACCTTACCTAGCTTGCCAACACTGTACTCTTAAAGAAAGAAAATGGAAAATGGCGAATGTGTATTGACGACACCAATCTTAACAAGGCATGCTTTAAGGATTGTTTCCCCTTACTGCGTATAAACCAGCTCATCGACTTAACGTTAGGTCACATGCTTCTTAGCTTCATGGATGCCTACTCAGGATATAACTAAATTCGGATGGCTCATAAAGATGAAATCCACACATCCTTCATTATACTTCGAAACCTATTGCTACAAGATAATGCTCTTCAGTTTGAAAAATGTTGAAGCTACATACCAAAGGCTGGTCACTAATATCTTTAAGTCGCAGATCTGCAAAAACATTGAGGTCTACATCGATGACATGATTGCCAAAAGCAAAACAAGAAGAAGATACATCAACTACCTCCGTGAGACCGTAAGACATTTGAAACTTTGTGCTAGTTCTAAACAAACATTATTCCCCATAAATGCATTTTCCAGGTAGCATCCGAGAAGTTCCTTAGTTTCATGGAGACAGAGTAAGGAATGGAGGCCAACCTAGACAAGATTAAAGCAATCCAAGACATGAAAGCCCTGACAAAAATTAAGGAAGTGAAACGCTTAACTAGAAGGATCGCTATGTTGAATTGACTTTAATCCAAAAGCATAAACAAATACATAGAATTCTTCAAGTCACTGAATAACCCCATTGAATTCAAATGGGCAATCAAATGTCAACAAGCATTCCATGAATTGAAGCATTTTTTGGCAACCTCGCCCATACTCTCTAAGCCAATCCCTAAAGAAGAGTTATATTTGTACTTCATTGTCGAGCCCTATTTTAGTTTTCCTTAACCTATATTAAGCTCAACCCGCTTAATATAAATTACTCAACATTAAATTAAAGAAATATTTTTCTTAAAGAAAATGTTTTGAAAATTATATTTTTAAAAATTAGAGTCAGTAACCAGTTGAACTAGTAAAAAATGAAATTAGGATTTTCAAGTAAAAAAACCTTAATTTGACCATTAATTTACGTATTTTTTAAAAAAATAATTTTTAGAAAAATAACCAGAAAAAGTTGACTTTGAGGACTAACCTATTAAGACTAAGTCATTATATAAAAATTAAAAAAAATCAATTAATGGACTTTATTTTTATGATTTTCTAAAAAATGCTAAGGTATATATGCAAATATGTAAGTAATAACTAAAAGGAATTTTCATTATTTTTTTATTACGAATTTCAAGAAAAGAAAAAAAAATTATATTTTAGACAGTTGTCTTGAAGGTACCTGCGTACTCACTAATCGGGATTAAATCAGTTGTAGTTCTCTTTTTTATAAAATATTTAGTGAGTTGATTCTTTTGGATTTGAAAACTAAGCCAGATTTACGTTTTTTTTTTAATTTATTATTATTTAAAAAAACATAATAAATCTAATTTCACAAATTAGAAAAACCTTAACTAACTAAATATTTTTTAAAATCTCGATTAGGATTTTTTATTTTAAAAACACTATATGTTAAAAGATATTTTTTCTAAATCCTAAGATATGATCTAGACACGTATCTCTATGTATATCTTTTGTAAATCTTAATCGTAAGATGCATATTTTTTCTAAATTTCAACTGCAAAATATGTATTTTTTTTAAATCTCAACCGTAAGATACATATTTCAATATGATTTAAATACGCTTATTTAAAAAAAAACACACAATTTTACTAAAAATATAATTTAATTAAATTTTATGGAAAATTGGGAATTATCTAAAAAAACTACGCAATATGAAAATAAAAAAAAAACTGCACTAATAAAATAAGTTAATAAAATAATTAAGCTAACTAATAAAAATAAAATAAAACAATTTTTATTGAATCAAGTCGTATGTAAATCGTACATGTGTGATCGTATGCGGTGGATCTCATGTGTCGTGCGTTGGATTACGTGTACGGGCCGTATTCTGCTACGTGTTAGATTGAATGTGTGTTCAAGACATGTATGCTAATTTGTGAACGGTTCTTCAATCATACGTGTCAAGTTGTGGATGTCGGCGTTTGTGACTATGTTGCAAATTGTGAATTTGTGCGGACGTGTAGCTTCGAACAAGGGATGTGCTGTTGTGCGGCAAGGAACGTTGGTCAGGCGATTGTCTTTGAATTGCATGAGGGAAAGCTTGCGTCAGGATATCGGTTGGACTTACAATTGCTGTATGGGTCTTCGGGAATGTGCTGTGGAGTTTGGAAATTGGAGCGTGGGACGTATCTACTGTTGAAGGAAGGTCAGCTTTTTGGATTGGAATCACGGCGATGATTAGTGAGACGTGGCTGCGCTTAACTTGTGGAATTGTGTGTAGACTTGAATTGTTGTCGTGCGTTTGGTTGGTCAGTTGATCGGTGGACGTTGTTGAGCTGATCGGATCAGTGCAGCAGTGAAAGGATCAGAAAGTGGACTTCAATCGTGCGACAGGGTATGGATTAGGATCTGTTGGTCGGGGAGTCAGTACGTGTGGGTTGGGGAATTGGCAAGTGAATTGTGGGGAATGTGAAAATAAAAAACCATCTTAAACTTCAATGATAAATTCTTATTTATAAATTAAAAATTGAATATTTCGTATCTTTTAATTATAAATTTGATCTTAATAAATGAGGAATATAATGAAAATTCAATTTAGTTTCTAAAAACTCTATTTGAACTTTCTATTTTCGAAGCTCGATCCAATCCAATTTAATTTAACCCAATAATTTACTTAATAAATTATAAATTTAATTTAACCCAATATAATTTAGATAAAAAAATCTATTTTATATTGAATTAGACCAAAATTATTTTAATAAAACCTAATTCTCTAATGACTTAAAATTTATTAAATTATTCATATACTGTTATCCAATTTGACACTAAACGATCCAACTCAACTCGGTGTTGTTAGTGAATTTTGGAATGAAAATAATTCCTACAAAGAAGAATGAAATGCTTGGTATTAGGGCCAATCTAGTGCGACCACTCTAATGCAAAAGTTAGTAAGGTGACTTTATATAGAAAGTAAGTAACTATTAAGATGCATAGAAGTTTCTTGATTTAACATCTTTCCTGATATGTAGAGAGAGCAGGCGGTTATGTAATATAACCGTATTTATGATAACTATTCATGCTATGAACTTGAATTCAAACCAGGAACAGATTTAAGATATTCAACATAAATGCCGTATATCATCTTTTTAGAGGTATGCCGAGAGATTTAAATATTCGACTTATCAATGGCTGAATGAACGAGTATGCCAGATGAGCGAAAATTGACTATCAACATTTGCCCCACCAACACTCGTATTCGAGTGGTCAATAAAGGGAGTGACATATATATATTACACTAGAGGCCACGTGGAGGATTGATTCTTTAGATTGATGCCAAACAAGATGGGAAGTGGGACAGATCACATCCTAGTCAAAAGAAATTAGAGGCATGATCACAATTTCTAAACTCCTGCTCATTTGAGAAATCAAGAAATTGGAGGCATGACATCTATCGCACAAGTTATCATTTTGCTGCAGGCCCAATAACTGTCAGAAAATTGTCAGCTGTCAGATTTCTGTCACAAAACACGTGTCACCATCCGCACCATTACCAAATCAACACATCATTACTGTCAAAAGCAAACTTATAGTTACGAGGACGGATCATCCATATATAAGGTACTGTTTATAATCAGATTTCATTTCTCTGGTTGCATCTTAAACTTTCATTCACTTTCTCATCTTCAACCTCACATTATTTGACTTGTGTTATTTCATTTCGTACAACCATTCAAGTATGGTTCACAACGTTGCTCATCAACTTGTTCTATCTAATTCCAAGACAATGGAAACTGAGGTCACATCCCCCTCCCCAAATAAAGAGTGTGGTGGCATGTTGTTCGGGTGGTTTGCTCGATAGTATGGAGGTAAGGTAAGATAAACTTGCTCGAATTAATGAGCTTTCGGTAGATAATTATCACGAGGATAAGGAAGGGAGGTCCTCGGTAAGATATTTGTACAATACAATAGCCTATTCTCGTGATTCTCCAGATGGAACTGTTAGTTCCGTCGACAAAGTTCTTGCCACAAAATACAACTAATATTGGTGAGACATTCCTGGAACATGGAACTTAAGGAAGCTGAGAGATAAGGAAAGGGTATGTTTCCCAAGGGAGCATGAGTTTCATATATACTTGAAATATTTGGATTTTGGGTTGCATTTCCCATTTTTGGCTTTTGTTAAAGGCTTCTTCAACTACTTCAAAGTTGCGCCGAGTATGTTCTCACCTAACACATATTGGCTTCTGGTGGCTTTTGAGATAGTCTGCGAAGAAGTCGAAGTTAGGGCTACACCTTAGCTGTTTCAGTTTTTCTTCAGTATTCGGAGGTAGCTTGACTAGTAGTACTTTACTATTGCGAGGCATAGGCGTAAATTCATGGACGGGTTAGAATCCAAGATTCACAAGTAGTATGACAAATTCGTGTCAATAGTGTCTAATGAGGACTTGGACTTCTAGATCCAATGAACTGAGTTGATACATACAAAAGATATAGATCCAATGTTGAATGTTGCAACAGCAGCAGCGAAGAAAATTCAAGAGAGGAGAAGGAACAAACTATTATTCTGAGACACCGAGAGAATTATACAGCGTTACGAAAATACGAAAATGGAGATCTAATCTTTTCTGAAAAAAAAGGTATACTAATGTGTTACCATCATGCTGAGTATAGCTATAAGAGGAAAGTCGTTCTCGAGACTTAGGAGGAGAATAGTGGCCTTTGAACCTTGTTTAGCACGGAAAATGTAAGTTTATCTTTTTCCCATGTTTATATTAATTTGTTTACTCATATCGCAGATATGGGTGCTGGTGAGGTAGATCCAGAAAAGCTACTAGCTCAGTCCAAAGCCAAAAAATCTAAGGCTGATAAGAGAGCGACCACCTCAGTAGCTACCATTCGGCCTACTGTCGCAAAGAAACTAGCAAAGGAAGCTGTAGCAAAGCAGACAGCTATGCAAAAGACCTCTCGTCCTGTTGAGAGGAGGAAGGAGAGTGAGAAGACACTACCGACCGAGGTTCATTTTGAGGAGCCTTCGGTCGAGATTATTCAAACTTCTGTTAAGCCGAGGGATGATGAACGTCGAGAGACACATCCTAACAAGGAGGATCAAATGGTCACTACCACAAAAGGGTCATCACTGGTAATTGAAGCGGCGTCGAGTGCTGATAAAAGATCGGGGAAGGAATTAGCCGGCAAACCACTTACCAAGAAAGTCAGGGCCTTGGATGAAAGGATGACGAAGGCAATGTGATCAAAAGCTCTTAACATCAGTAGTGCCGAATTCATCCCCAGCAATGAGGTTGGCAAGTACTTTGTCTCTTATTAGAGCCACCAAATTTTGGATATTAACTCGACCTTGAGAGATAGGACGAAATCTTTAGCTCTAATGGAAGGGATTATTCTTCCAAAAGATAGAGATATCACCAAGAAGGATGTTGACAAGGTCAGCGGTTGCAATAAGGCTCATATCGCAACTAACTCATGGCTCTGCGAGAGATTAGATAAACTTTTATGGGGAAGAAACTCGATGAAAAGTTTCTTGCTCAACTTAGGGAATGCCATATTAGCCAACTTTGACAACTTGTCGATAGCAATATTCTTGCTTCTCGGAATTTTGTAAATGGAGAAAGATAAGAATTCTTCTACGAGCATTTGTATCACTAGTAAGTACGTGTTAATCTCTTCTTCTCTTGCTGCGTTATTTCTAATGACCTAATTTACCACCAATTAGGAGTTACAGGACACTTTGAGTTTCTCGGCACCAATTTCTTTTGCCAATTTCAATCTGGCAATTACAGCTTTGTACTCTGCTTCATTGTTACTGGCTGGGAATCCAAATTTCAAAGTATAATGAACTTTGACATTATGGTAGCCTTAAAGAACTAAGCTTGCACCACTTCCTTCTCATGTCGACGAACCATTGATATAAAGAAACTAGATAGGTTTCTTCGCTATCTCCATACAATCTTCCCCTCCAACAAATTTGGTTACAAAATCCACCAGTACTTGGGCCTTTAGTGTCATTCTAGGTTTATATTGTACACCATGGGCGTTGATCTCTAAGGCATATTTCATCATCTTCCTTGAGGAATTAGGCCATTGCAATGCTTGCCACAATGGTTGATCGATGAGGATAATAATCTAGTGAGCTTCAAAATATGGCTTCAACTTTCTCTCCGAGAGAACCACTACTGATACAAATTTTTCAATCTTTGCGCATCGAAGCTCTGGCCCCTGCAGAACATGACTCACATAATAAACAGGTCGATGCTCTTTACAATCAATTTAGACCAGTACATAGGAAAGTACTCGGTAACTGACTGATAGTTACAAGTATAAATTTTCTCTAAGAATGGGTGTCGAAAGTATCGGGGGTGACATAAGAAATTCTTTCAGCTCATTAAAAGCTATTTCACAATCGTCAGTCCAGTTGAATTCTTTTGAATTCTTTAAATTTTAAAGAATTCTGCGCACCTATCTGCACTTCTCGACACGAATCTGTTGAGGGTGGTAATTTGCCCAATGAGCTCCTATATCTCTTTAACCGTACGAAGTGATTTCATATTTCTTATAGCTTCAATCTTTCTTAAATTAACCTTAATGCCACGTTAAGTAACCATATATTTGAGAAATTTCCCTGATGTTGCGCCAAAGATGCACTTTTGTAAGTTGAGTTTCATGCTATATCTCCTCAATGTGGCAAACGTCTCCTCCAGATCAACGAGATGCCGATCTTCCTTCATGCTGTCCACATATACTTCAACATTCCTATGGATCTAAGATTTGAACATCTTCATTACTAATCTTTGGTAGTTGCACCAGCGTTCTTCAGCCCAAAGGGCATCACCGTATAACAATATGTTCAAAAATTGGTAACAAAAGATGTGTGGACTTCATATGCTTCGTCCATCTTGATTTGATTGTAACTAGAAAAAGTGTCCATAAAAGAAAGTAACGCATGTCTTGCGGTTGCGTCTACCATCTGATCGATTTTTAGCAGTGGGAAATAATCCTTGGGATAAGCCTTGTTGAGATCCATGAAGTCTATGCACGTCCGCTACTTGCCATTAGACTTCTTGATTAACACACAATTTGCTAGCCAAGTTGAATAAGGCTCTTCTCGAATGAATCCTGCCTTCAATAATTTCTAGACCTCTTCTTCTATTGCCACTTGTCTCTCTGGTACAAAATGTCTCTTTTTCTATTGGATCACCTTCACATTCGAATCAATCTAAAGCTTGTGTACCATAAATTCTCACAGAATACCCGGCATGTTCAAAGGTAACCATGCAAACACGTCAGCATTGGCTTGTGGGAAGTCAATCAGACTTTGTCGAACATTTGCTGATAAGGGTTTTCCTATCCTTATTGTCTTCTCGGGATCATTTCCCAAAGGAATTTCCTCAGTATCATTCTCAGCATTCTCTATGTCGACTGAAATGCCTTCTGGATCGGTTTCAACTTGAAATACTTCCTCTCATCTCAAGGCCCTTATATATAAGGATCGTACCAGTTGTTGATCTCCTTTGCACACACCAACTCTCGTAAGAGTGGGGAACTTAGCTTTCAGATGCGCAGTTGAAGGGACAATGCCAAATAAGTATTGGCACGACCTTTCCATTATCATGTTGTACGGAGACTAGCATTTGATGATGAGGAAGTCTACCTTATCCTCTACAATATGCTCATCATCGTCGATTTGAATCAGTAGTGTGATTACTCTAGCTACTTGGACAGGTTGATTATTGAAGGCATAGAGATCATACTTATAAGACTTTAACTGCAACTTGATCTTAGGTCACATTTGATCAAAAGCATGCTGAAAAATGATGTCAACCGAACTTCTTATGTCAACAAGAATTTTCTTAACTTCAAAGTTGGCGACCCTTGCACTAATAACAAGTGCATCATCATGCGGCCTCTGGATACCTTCGAAATCTTCCTGTCTGAAAGAAATCGTATTGTTAATCCTGACCTTTTTGCCTTGAATGTTGCATACGTAATTTTTTGCGTTAATCGATCTTGAAGAGCTCGATTGGCTTATGCTAGGTCTACTGATAATGGTATTAATTACTCCGTTGGGTGTTCTGCTGAGATTAACATCCCTTGCATCTCTCACGACCACTACTGGCTAAGTGTCATCCTCTTGTTCTTCTCGTCTCCTTTGAGATGGTCTTTCGATTCTTTTGGCATCATGCGCTAGAAATTTTCATAGATGCCCATGTTGTATTGCATCTTCAATTGTATTCTTGAGTTAAATGCACTGATTTGTATCATGACCTTTGTTACGGTGGAAATCACAGTACTTGTTCGAATTTCTTCTTGAGGGATTCCTTCGCATTCTTTCTGGCCACTAAAGGACGCTTCTCTCTACACGTACCTCCATCAAAATATCTGAGATTGGATGATTAATAGGCATATGGAATGAGAATGTCAAGATCCTTGGTCTCTTCCTCTCAGCATCTGAACTGTGGTCATTATCCGTGTCGAGTTTATCCTTCGCATTTTTTCGCTTGTCATTCTTTCCGTCTCCTCTACTCTAATCAACCTCTCATCATGCCTTTATGTTGTCTTCCTATTGGATGTATGAGGTGGCTTTAGCCTTAAACTTAGTGAAAGTTTTTTACTTGTTCTTTATAAGAGACTTGAAAAAGTCTCTATGAGGCTTAACTCCGTTGATTACGGCATTGAAGGTTACACTCATGTTCATTTTTAGGATTTGGACCATCTCGGCCATAAATCTAGCCAAATAGTCCCTAATTAACTTATCGAACTTTTGTTTAATGGTGTTAAGGATTGAGGAGTCTTTAATAAGAAGTTTGCTTGCAAGGAAGTGTTAAAGGAACACTTCTGCTTGAAGCAGCAGGAGTGCTGACATGCGAAGGACCCACATGTTACACCTACTGCAGTTGTTTGCCTTTGTCATTCCTTTTGAAAGCAGGAGTCGAAGGTCTTATCAGATTCTGGCTTACTTTTTTTACAACTCAGGTGAATAAATGGAATCAACGGTTTTTTCAACATCGTAATCACCTTGGTTTTTATTTTGGGTCGAACTTGGGTGCATATTACTATGGAGGAGGTTAAGGACTTGCTTGTTTTTTTTGTTTAATTCTTGGTTTTCTTTAACTAAGTCAAGGTAAAGTTGCTTGAGCCTAACTAATCACTGTTGATCGGTATGCCGACTTCCCCCTTTAGGGTGTTAGGAGGTAATGCCAGCACCTATACTCTTGGATACTCTTGTTTTAGCCATGTGGGTGTGTTTAGGAAAAAATAGACGACGCCAAATGTTGTTAGTGAATTTTGGGATGAAGGTAAATCCTGCAAGAGAGAATGAAATGCTTGATACTAGGGCCAGTCTAGTGCGACCACTCCATGCCTGAGTTAGTAAGGTGACTTTGTATAGAAAGTAAGTGTCAAAGAGATCTTACAGAGTTTTTTTTTCCCATATTTATAGCGAGCTGTAATGTTTAAGGCAATTGTTGAAGTAATTGTTAAGACACGTAGAAACTTCTTGATTTGACATATTTCCTAATATGTGGGGAGAGTAGGCGGTCATATAATATAACCGTACTTATGATAACTGTTCACGCTATGGGCTTAAATTCAAACCAGAATAGATTTAAGATACTTGGCATAAATGCCGTATGTCATATTTCCAGAGGTATGCCGAGACATTTAAATATTCGACTTATCAGCGGCCGAATGAACAAGTATGCCAAATGAGCGAAAACTGACTATCAATAGATACCACTCGACTCGATACTACTCTACTCTACTTGGCTCGATACTACTCTACTCGACTCCATATGATACGATTAGACTCAGTATGACTCAACTCGACTCAATATGATCTGATTAGATACAATTGGACTTGACTCTATACGATATGACTTAACTAGATTCGACTCGACTTGACTCGACTCAACTCGATTCTCTTTTTTTTTTTGTTTTTTTTTTGTAATTCTCATTTTTTTATTATTTTCTTTTTTTTCATTTATTTATTAACTTAGCTCAACTAAAACAAAATGAAAAATGACAAAAATGAGGTGTCTACACTCATAGTCAACAATAAAGTACTATCTTTGGTCCTCATCTGAGTAAATGGTAGCGAATACCGACCAGTCTACTACATTAGCCACATTCTCAAGTTAAAGTTCAAGTACACAAAAGTGGAGAAGTTTGCCCTTGGAGTGGTCATCGTAACTCAAAAGCTTAGGCTCTATTTCTAATCACACCCAATCATCATACTAATATATATACCACTTAAAGTTGTCTTTCAAAGATCCAACACCTCGGGCAGAATGATGAAATACTCCTTCGAGCTCAACACCAATGGTGTTTAGTTCCACTTAAGACAAATGATCAAGGCATAAGTCCTCACCAATTTTATTAGTGAATACATTAGAGTGGACAAGCCTTAACTTAAGCTTACCATACCTCTCTAGACCCTCCACATTAGTGGCTCCTCCACCGAGGGGTGGGGGGGAGTAGGATCGATATTACACTATAAGGCCCACATGAAATGAAGATTCCCTACACTTTGAAGTTTGGTTTTCCAGTAAGTAACAATGAGGTTGAGTACGAGGCAATCATCGTTGGCCTAAGGATTGCTAAATATATCGAACCAAAGAAGCTCAGTATATACCTGAACTCCATCCTAGTGGTACAACAAATTAAAGGAGAGTATGAAACCAAAGGAGAAACAATGGTCAAGTGCCTATACTTAGTACAAGGTCTGCTTATCGAATTCATGTCGTAAGAAGTCAACTAAATCCTTCGAGCAGAAAACATATAGGTAGACAGACTATCTAAGATAGTCCCATCCATTACCCTTGCATCACAAGATGGTAACAAGATACTCTTCATACAGTACCTCCCCGAGTGAAGTACGGAGGTACAATAGCAAAAAGTCCTTGAAGTACAAGCCGCAAGTCCCAAGCCCTCTTACATAGATCCCTTTACACAATATCTTAAGACGAAGGCATTGCTAGAAGACTGAGCAGAAGTAAAGAAGCTAGCTTATGCCATAGCTAACTATGCATTGATTAATGACGTACTCTACTAACGAGGAGAAAATACTCTGCTCCTTAGGTGCTTCAATAAGGAAGAGGGCATCCATGTCATCGAGGAGCTCCAGACAGGAATTTGCAGCAACTACATCCAGTCTCGGGCACTATACATTTAAGCACTCAAGTTGGGCTACTACTAGCCAAAGATGAAGGAAAACACCATGTCCTTAGTTCAAAAGTGCCACTCATGCCAAAAACATGCATTGATCACTCGTGCCCCCAGTTTAGAATTACACTCTTTTCTAAGCCCCTAGCCTTTTGTGCAATGGGGATTAGATGTTCTTGGTCCCTTCCCAAAGGCATCATTAGGCTGACAATGCATCATAGTAATAGGGGATTGCTTCACTAAATTGGAAAAGGTGTCAACTGTAGCCACCATCATAACCTGAGTCGCCGAAGGATTCATACTTACTCACATACTATCCCACTTTAAGGTACCATACAGATTGATCATTAATAATAGGAGGCAATTTGACGGTGGCCGATTCAGAGGATTTTATGATAAACATAGCACCAGGCTACACTACACCTTAGTCACCCACCCTTAAATTAATGGCTAATTGAAGCTACTAACAAGATAATCCTCAACGGCCTGAAGAAAAGGGTGGAGCGAGTAGGTAGTAGGTGGGTTGATGAGCTACCAAGCATCCTTTGGGGATATTGTACATCATACAGGACTTCCATTGGAGAAATCCCATTTCTCCTTGCATTCAAAGTAGAGGTTATCCTCCTAACTGAGTTGGAGTTGCCCATAAGAAGGATGTAACACTCTGATGTCGACACCAACTACATGAC